>JAKTUB010000273.1:0-122604 GCA_030556465.1 Metschnikowia picachoensis
GGTTGTCATCGCCCTAGAGGCTGTACTTCCCCCACCTGTCGCTTCAACTCTCGCAACAGAAGGGTCAGTAATGCGAGCCCATCCGGTGATTCGCGCCGTCTCAAAGAGTACACTTTTTTGACGGTCTTCACAAACCAATTTAATTTTCTTAAGTTTTCCGATGATGCGTTGACCGGCGCCAACATGGAGTTAAGATGCATTGGGCCCTCAGGCCCTATTTGTTGCCACCAAATGCTGGTAGTCTCACACTGATTATAAATGTGCGCGAGTATGCCGTCTTTGGTGGTTTGACTGAGACAGAGATGACAGCGCATCACCGACATGTCGCCTACCACATCAAATAGCGGTACGTAGGACCCAAAATTAAAGAGGTGAAGGGCCGTGAGATCGTGTCTGAGTATGCACTCTTTTTTGTACAAAACTTTCCAGAATTTCTCCCACCTTTTGATCGATTCGACCTCCGGGCAAATCTCCTGAAACCGTCTGGGGGTAAGCGGTAACAAAGCTTCCTGTTTCTTTCGACTCAAAGACTTATACTGAACCTGACTGACCTTTTCCGCCACGGCTCGGGGCAACCAACCGTCAGCCACCGTTTCCATAAGCGTGGACTCCGATGTGATGTAGGGCTGTTTCGTGACATCATATTCTGTGCTTTTGTAAGGCTTGATAAATCTGATTAAGGACTGGGACTTGATAGCTTTTCACAAAAGTATACATGAATGTATATGAAAGCTTTATACTGTAAACTGAAAAAAATTTCCCGGATTTTTGTTGCCTTTTCTCTCTTTTTAAAACTTTGATTATTTGGTAGACTGCGGTTTAAAAGTTGTAACATTTTTTGTCCACCGAAAATTGCACTATAAATCGCAAGTTTCTATATATGACTGCACATGGTAACACAAATTGATCCAGCTCAATTCTATTCGAAACAGGGACCTTAATCAGCTTACTAACCATCTTTTTGGGAGAGTTGAAGCGGCAGATGGGGGTAGCACAGCTATTAGGGTAACACAAGGCAAGGCAGCGAAGCTGACTTGGGTTTTATATATATTCAGGTATAGTTTTGTGGAGAGCTAAGTAAGTAATTCTGGCTCTCAGTCCTTAATCAGATGTATCAAGCAAAAAAAAAAAAAGAAAAAAAAATAATAGGGCGATGACGACCTAATTATATCTCATACGCAGTCAAGCAAAGATATCAACGTAAGGGCATGGTAGCGAAGCTGGCATTATCTCGATAATGATTTGCCTTCTCGTGGGTATCTCTGACGAAATAAACACATTCTGTATATAACCAGAATAGAGTCTGAACTGGGGCATGTTGATTGGGACAGCTCCACAGGGTTGAACACTGATTCGAGACATTGGCTTGAAAACCTAAGCGAGGAAGATTTTGCGCTGGGTGTACCGGTGAATTCAACGTCGATGACTGCTGGTCCAGTCAAGGATTCTACCGAGCGAGTCAGCGAAAAGGGCGAGGGAGAAAGTCACCAGTCGGTAGGGCGGAGGTGATGAGACTAGTTCGTTTGAAAAAAAATATACAGACAGACGCCACCAGGGTGGTCACAATGTTTTGCTCTCAAGAGACCGGAAAGAGCTGCATTCGGGTACATCCTCCATGTTAGGTTCTCCATATCTGACAGATATTCATTGTGCCCCCCATCTTGTAAAACCAGTCTGGCTTCCCAGGAAAACAGGGGAAAGGAATCATTAAGTACTTGAGAGTCCGACAATTCACACTGGCCCACTGTGCTTACCACGCGGCTAAGGCGTACCTAACACTAGGGTTCTATATATATTCATATGTAGTTTTGTGGAGGTCTAGGTAAGCAAAAATTCTGGCTCTCAGTCTTTGATCAGATGTATCAAGAAAAAAAATATTTATAATATCCTCACACAGTTCCCTCCCATATGATGACTCAGTAAGTTGTGCCTTCGATTGATATTATCCGACATGTCTCGGTCAGAGTCCAGACGAGGACTTTGATGTACAGAATTTAAGCGATGGCATTGAGTCAGGTATCAAGATCCGAGTAACTCTATTGGTGGATGATTTTGTCTCTGGCCAGAAATCGCCGTCGAACGCTTAGTAGCGCTAGTGTTCATGCGGGAAGTCATGAAGCAAGTTGTGAATTTCGAATAATCCTACATGCTTTTGGAGACAACGTATGTATTTACGAGGCCCATGTATTGATGGACCAAGTTTCAAACTCAGAGTTTCATTGGTCAGATACTTTGTGTATTAGCCTATTTTTCGCAAGAGTAAAACCTTAGGTTGTTTCGTCTTCGTCCACATCAATGTACTCAAAAAGAACGCTGTCCCCCGATTTAAGGTACGTATATTCTTGGATCGTTTCTCCAGTGCTGGGCAACGAGCATTTAGGCACCGGCTTGAAAAGCTCAAAAGAAAAATCATACTTGTCTAGAAACTCCGCCACACTCATTTGAGCAGACTCCGTATCATCGCTTTCGTCTTGCAACTGCGTTTCCACAAACAAATATATTTCACACATTGAAGAAGATTTGGCAAACTTTTGCACAATCCTTCTGCCATCTGGAAGCTTGATTGAGATTCTCACCAAGTCACTGGCCAGAAGACCTTCTACCTGGCTGTCAAAATAATGTGTCTCAATAAGATGCTTGATAAAGCCCTTTCGGCGATCCTTTAGTTTTCTTTGCAACTCATCTTCCCTACGCTTATTCTCTTTCTCAAATTTCTTTACCTTGTCACTCTCGAGAGATTCCAAATATGCTTCATCTTGTTTATCCTTGATGACGCGACTCAATTCTATTTCTTGTTTGTCAAAACGCTTGGTGACAAGTTGGGGATTGTAGTCATTCAAAGTCCTGCTGAGATTTTCGACCAATTTTCTAATTGAGACATCTTGCTCCTCGTCATCGCCAACTGCGCAGTTTGCCTTGTAAATAACGGACATGGACGACATGATTGAAGGATCCCTGGATACATTACCGAGAAGCATTACAAAGGGAGTCCTTCGGCAACCATAAGTCCTCGAGACCTCGAATGCCTCTGGACTTTTGTCAATGTTGTTCACGAACAATTGAGACTCCTTGAAATGGCCTGCATTCTTGCTCAATAGGTCTTTTAGGCCTTGTGCTTGCAACATCTTTTGGGTGAAACTTGTGCTCTTATCGTCACATAACACCACCAAAAGAAAATTGAAATCACGTTGACTGGACTCGTGAATTTCGTTGAAGTTGTCGGATGTGATGTTATAGGTGCTGATGGTCTCCTCCGGTAGAAGATCTTTGGCCGCATCATAGGTTTCGTCAAAAGCATCGTAATCAAAACGCAAGCGAGGAGAATCTTGGAAAACTACACCCAAATCAAGTCCGAAAAAGTAACGGAATGCTGAGTATAGTATGGAGATTGTCTTTGGCACAATCCAAAAAATAATCCAAATGGAGACCTTCTTGGGCTTTTCGTTCGTTACCGGACTCTTTTCATCAGAACCTTGGAAAGCTCTTCCAGAGATATGAATTCCCAAGTCAAGCTGCCACTTGTTTGTGATTCTTGGGGCCTTTGGTAATTTTGGAAAAACACCCCCCAAGGCGAAATCTCCTTGAAGGTTTCTGAGATTTCCGCTTTCAAATCTTTCGGTTCCGGAAGAGAACAGAGCCTCATCGAACCTTGATTGAGACTCGAAGTCTGAAGTTGATTCTGGCCCCGTGTTTGATAACTCGAGCCCATTCTCGAAGAATGCTAGCACAGCGTTGTTTAGGTCGAAATTGTGATGCGAGAGAAAAGCAATCGTTTTCGCCACCGTGTCGTCATCGTCTAGAGACGTTCCAGTAACAATCACAAATTCATTTAGCGCATCATGCTGTGATGGTGATAAAGATTCCATTGTACCTAATCGTATTAGTTTGGTCTTAAATTAGCGCGTGTAGAAGTTCCTCTGGTATGGCGAGCAGTGTTGAGCAAATCGGCGTACCTGGCGTACGCGTACGCCGCCTGCCTCCGTACAAACCGTACCCTACGCCATACCGTACGGAGGATATATGTGCAGGATTAATTATATATCCAGTCATTGTGTGAAAATCGTACATTTTCGGTACTCTAAGAATTTCAAAGTCCTTTCACTTGCCTCAAATTACCGATTCGTGCTGAATTAAGATATTTCTGCCTTGACCGGAGCGCTAATTGTTGCTTTTCACGTGATCTGGGACGAACACGTGACTGTGAACGCGGGGTGAAGTTTCTTCGAGCCGTATGCTGAAGAAATTTCTTACACCCTAAGTCTTAGAATAGAGTGTACTTTTGCATGAGAATTCACTGTGGTTAAACTTTGAGGAATCTTAGCCCAACAACGTTAAAAAGCGGAAAGCCTTTGAAAGGAGCTGCCTGTGTGCTGAACGCATCTGACACTCTGTTCTGAGATTTTTAACCTTTACATCAGTCTCTTAAGCTTATATACCGGTCACGTATCGTTTCGAAGGCCCAAAAGAAGAAGTACCTTCTTTTGACCGGGTGGTCAAAGCCTTGTGGCGGTAGGTGACCTCAAGGTCCGCGGTTCGATTCCGGGGATGGCTTGCTTCAATTCGGAACTCACCGTCCGAGAACATTTCTCTTCTCTTCCCCTATTAGGAAAGAACCAAGTTATGGATTTAACTTGTTCCGACCGTTTGGCTGGGGTTTGGGGCCTTTGGGGACTGGGGCCTTTGGCCCTCTCAGTCATTTATGTCCAGTTTATTGCGTTCTTGTATATAGTACGAATACATGACTAAAGAAAAAAAAAAAAAAACCTTGCTGAGATGACGGTCAATGAAAGACGATGAAAGACGATCTCACACTACATAAACGAAATGGCCAAATTATATCGTCCTTTGCACCTCGACAACTCTACCCTCATATTAGCAATGAATCTGAATCATGGGTGTTGCTAATTTCAAGAAACAGAAAGAAGCCCCCACCATCAACGAGTAGGATGCTGGCAATAATCATGTTTTGGGATTTATTGAAGAAGAGAAAATTCTCCAAGACAATCCGGATACTGAAGACGATGCAGCCCAGCCGAACAAGATTACTGACGAACAAGGGGATGCAGAAAAGAGGCTTACCTCATTGTCGACGACATTGAAACCCCCAAAGTAATCGTTGACACTTCAACAGCCACTCAAGATCTCGAAAAGTAGATATGTAGGCCTTGGATGATTTTTCTGCCTTCCAAAAACGACGTTTTACAAACGATCTAAGTGTATCATTACTTTGTTGTAGCTATGAAAGGCTTTAACAAAATTTGCACACCTCTCCTACATAGAGGTTGGCGTGCAGAGCGTACGGGAACCTCGCGTACCGTCGGTACGCCGATTTGCTCAGCACTCGCGGGAAGTACGGAGAGCCCTTTTCAGTCGAAGGGCGAACCGAATTACAACGGCTTAGTTTCGCCCAATACGATACATCACGAAAATAGATCGGTGAGTATTATATAGTTTACACACAGCATATACTGAACCTCATTCTCACAGATAGACATACCTCCTTTCGATTGTACAAATTCTTGACTTTCGAATGGTTGATGGCTCGGGGCTCAGCTCTCCATGGGCACCCCCCACACACACCCACGTTTGCCCCGGTGCGGGTTACAAATGCGCCAGCCGTGCACACAAGAGGCAACGAAGCAAAGCGTGACGCGCACATCTCCGACTTAGTCATGTGTCTTTCCCGTCTGGATCAATCCTTCATGATTCGAATCTTACTGGATTCAAAAACTATACCTGCACTACGTCATTGCAAACATCAGGGTTGAATTTTAGACCCATGTGCATGTACTGTGTAGTGCTCCTTGATGGCAACAATGGACGCCGTAACCCCGAGGTCACATGACACAACGTTATTCCGCTGATGCGAGGCGATTCCGACGACCACGATGGGCGAGTAGACGGGCATCGGCTATGGGCCAAATTGTCGACGCAAGCACGCGCAAATGTACCGCCTATTGTGCTGTGGCCCGATTATTCGATGCAGTAGTAAGGCTTTGACCGAAGAGCTTGATTTAGTAAAACATAAACTTGACAGGTTTGCCCAGTCTGGATCTACAAATCTTACTACACTATTCTTTTTCTGTATATTTTACTCATCAGGCCACCTCGGTCTTAGGGTTGCACGTTGACTTACATAGCGCGCGGGGCGTCTCGAAGCGTTATGATCTCTGGTAATCGACAGTGTAAATTTTTCTTTGCCCTCTGGAAACGAAAACTTCTAACGGAGTTAGATTCACGCGAAAAGTCGCAAGAGGCTGCTTTTCAATACTGACATGTTTCAATGATAAAATTATGGCTTACTCAGTGTGCTCCAATTTTCCGAAAAAAGAAGAGAAATTTATACAAACTTTGTTGACAATGCTCATAATGATGAACTTTTCGTCGTTCGCTCGCCGACGCGTGGCCTGTATGATGCATCGATGCAAGCACCGGGACGCAACCCTCCACGCTCGCCTACATGCCGGTGGTCGCGGCGCCAGTTCGGCCGGCTCCAGTATTTAGCAATTAACATTGACTATTCTTTTTTTTGTTGCTTCTTGCTATTGCCAGGCTTTTGTTCTTATACGTTTGTCTTTCACTCCTCCGAGCCTTCCTACTAAAGCTCGCATCTGCTTCTAAGTGTCCACAACTGCACCCACGAAGTAATTGTCGCTGTAGAAAGACGATGTCTCGCTTTTTCAAGTCAGCACTTGCAAAGACTGCCTTGGCTGCCGGCGGTGTTGCCGGCGCTTCGGTGGTCTACTTGGATTTCGTTAAGAAGCCCAATCAGCCCGAGTTCAATAAGTCCTACAAGCCATTACTCACGACTCTCCAGACGCCGCCAACTAGGGAGGACCTTTTGAAAAAATTAAAAACTACCGAAAAATTCGACGTGTTGGTCATTGGAGGTGGTGCCACCGGCACAGGTACTGCGCTTGACGCCGCTAGCAGAGGTCTCAATGTGTGTTTATTGGAGAAGGGCGACTTCGCTTCGGGAACGTCGTCGAAATCCACCAAAATGGCCCATGGTGGTGTCAGATACTTGGAGAAGGCCATTTTCCAGCTTTCGAAAGACCAGCTCGACTTGGTCATTGAGGCGTTGAACGAAAGAGGGAACATGCTTCGTACTGCCCCTCACTTGTGTTCTGTTTTGCCCATCATGATTCCCGTGTACAAGTGGTGGCAAGTGCCGTACTTTTTTGTTGGCTGTAAAATGTACGATTGGTTCGCCGGTCATCAAAACTTGAGGAACTCCACCATTTTTTCTAAGGAAACCACCGCTTCGATTGCGCCTATGATGGACCATTCCAACTTGAAAGCGTCTTGTGTATACCATGACGGTACGTTCAATGACTCCAGAATGAACTCGACTTTAGCCATCACCGCCATCAGCCATGGTGCGACTGTGTTGAACTACATGGAAGTGAAACAATTGATCAAGGAAGACGGAAAGGTTGTTGGTGTGTTGGCCCGCAACCGTGAAACCGGCGAGGAATCTGTCGTCAGAGCCATTGCTACTGTGAACGCCACCGGCCCCATGGCCGACAGACTTTTAGAAATGGATGCCGACCCACAAGGTTTGCCACCAAAGATTCCACAGGCCCCAAGAATGGTGGTTCCTTCCTCCGGTGTCCACGTTGTGCTCCCTGAATATTACGGCCCGCAGACCATGGGCTTGTTGGACCCATCTACCTCTGATGGTCGAGTTATGTTCTTCTTGCCATGGCAAGGAAAGGTTTTGGCCGGTACTACCGACACGCCATTGAAGTCTGTCCCCGAAAACCCAGTTCCTACTGAAGAAGAGATTCAGGACATCTTGAACGAGTTGCAGAAATACCTTGTATTCCCTGTTCATAGAGAGGATGTTTTGTCTGCTTGGTCGGGAATTAGACCTTTGGCTCGTGACCCATCTAAGTTGCCAAAGGGCAAGGAGGCATCTGGTACGCAAGGCTTGGTTCGTTCGCATTTACTCACTCAATCTGAGTCAGGATTAGTAACAATTTCTGGCGGCAAATGGACTACCTACAGAGAAATGGCCCAAGAGACTGTTGACCACGTTGTAAAGAACTTCGACTTTGGTAACCGCCAGGTTGGCCCTTGCAAAACCAATGAGCTCATCCTCATCGGCGGCGAAGACTACTCGAAGAATTACTCTGCTAGATTGATTCACAAGTACAAGATCCCTTTGAAGTTGGCCAAGTACCTCAGTCACAACTACGGCTCGAGATCATCCCTTATTTTGGAGTTGTACCAGGAGTCCGACTTCAATAAGTTGCCAGTCACATTGGCCGCGTCCAAGAGTTTTGAGCCTTCTCTTGACAAGACCACTGACGACAACTTTTTGTCCTATCAGTCTTTCGACGAGCCTTTCACCGTTGCAGAGTTGAAGTACTCTTTGAAGTACGAGTACATCAGAACGCCTCTCGACTTCTTGGCCAGAAGATCCAGATTGGCCTTCTTGAATGCTAGACAAGCTTTGACTGCCGTCGATGGTGTTGTTGAGATCATGAAGAATGAGCTTAACTGGGATGACGAGACGAGCGAGAGATTGGCTGAGGAGGCGAGAAAGTATATTGGCCAAATGGGTATCTCCTCCGAAAAGTTCAATGTCACCGACTTCATTGTCCAGTAAGGAAGACGGCCAAGTATTTGACTGCACCGCAGGCGAATACACTTATTTATTGGCTATCTAGACCCATAGAGTACATAGATAAGATGCCTAGTCATCGAGCAAAATCGAATACATAGATCTGAAGCCTAGTCATCGTTTATAAATTGATTCTATAAGAGAAAAATGTCTGAGGGTCATCGAAGAATACATAAATTGCACCTCGACAACTCAGGAATCAAGCAGAAGTTCCTCGAGGTCTTGTGCGATTTTGTCCTCTCTAGCCTTCTTCAAATCGTTAGCGCGCTTTTTATCCGTCTTTGAAAAACGCTCCACATCGCTCCTTGCGTTTCTACCAAACCCAATGTCACCTATGAAGTCGTCGTCGCCATTGCTGTATTTTTGTTGATATTTGGAGCTTGGAGCCCTCAAAAGAGATTTAATTTCTGTGTTCTCCACGAGTTGATCATGTAATCCGAACCCGAAGCACCATTTGAGGTGTAACAACCTGAAGTATAAGAACCAGCTGTTGATGGGCAAGGTCTTGGAACGCGACAATTTCACATGAGTAGAACTAACAGAACCCGCCAAAAGCTCAAGTCCGGTTGGGGATAATTTGTAAATTTCCTCTCTCTGTTCAGGATTGGTGTAATACCCGATGGTCTTGGCCACCTCTTGAAACACAGTATTTGTGTCTTTCTTCTCTTTCCTTCCAACTTTTTTGGAAGAAAGGTTAGCGAGGCGGTTGCACGTTGTGATAATTGCCTCCTGCTCGTAGTACGGAGCATTGTAGTTATACTCGGTGTCAGCATCCTCGTCATCATCAGTGCCATTTTCATAGGTGTAACATTCGTAGCATAGAGCCAACACTTTTGATGCAGCTTTTGATACCTCCACTATTTGGTCATTGTCCACGATGGCTACAAGCTCGGTTGCCAAAGACCCGAGAAGCTCATTAAGATACTCGCCCCTCTGGAGCAATGTGATCAAAACACCAACACCATGCAATGCAGCGACAGCAACGTTGGATTCAGCAATATAGTGTGCCTCCTGCTCATCAACCAAACGCTTGTCCTCGCTCTCATGCATCAATGTGGAGTACTCTCTCTCACCTGTGTCGAGCAGTACTTTCAAGTTGATGGAACTTTGCACGAACCCTTGCGCAAACTCCAAAAGCCACTTCACTTTGTCGTCGACACCAAAGGCGGACGCGTCCCCATATAATACTAGTAACAAGCCACAGTAGCCTGTTATGACACTAGCCTTGTTCTCATTAGTGATGTACAGGTTGGAAGGCGCCAGGATAAGATTCTCCAAGCTTCCAATAAAATCCAGGCTCACAATCTCACCAAAGTCTTCAAGGTTGCTAGCGAGAAGAGCAATCGTGGACCTGTAGAGAAGTATAAATTCGGTCGAAGATCTATAGTCTCCATTAGTGAGAAGCTTCACCAAAGACAGGGCAACTTCTTCAGAGACATATGTGCGAGCGTCAGCAAGTTCTTCGTTGAACACAGTGATAGGTTTGGTAACAATGAGTTTGTAGAGCTGCGCCAAAAGCAATTCTCTAGATTGAGAGGAGACCAGTGATCTCGAGTGTTGTAAGGACAGAACAATGTCAACTATTGTGGTGGCGTCAGACTGGATCCTGGCCTTGTTCATGGATGCAGCGTGTTTTTGTCTGTAATCTTGAGAGTCTGCGATCATCGAGTCCCTATTCTCGACTTCTTCGGTTTCGCTCAGAAGCATCATTGATTGTAGCGATTCAAGCTTTCTGGATAGAAGTTCTTCTAGCGACAGGAAGTTCACATCTAAGGCGCCATTCTCCTCGCCATCTGGAAGCGGCGTTCTCACGCGTGAAGCCGACCTTGATGGAGAGTTCGAAAGTGACTCTTTTAGTAGTGATCTAGCGTGGAATTGTTTCGACATGCCTATGAAGTTAGTGCCAGAGGAAGATGAGAAAAATGTCGGCTGTTAGGAATGACCAGTGCGTAGCAAGAATAGTCACAGGCCTGTGTATAAGGAAAGTGCTCTGCGTAATTGTTGTATCGGTAGCGTTCGGGGAGGTGCAAAAAAAACAAAAAACTGTTGTTCGCTTGATAGACAAATGAAATCTCTTGTAAAAAAACAAGCGGGCGTGGTAACGAGTACACAAAACTTTGTAGGTATCAAGTGTGTCAGCCTCCACAATGAGGATTCGTATTTCTTCATGCCGCGTGCGTCCGCAAGAGACATAACGTCAAGACATTTTCACCCAAACTAAAATATTGTGTGAGAAAATTATTCATTAGCCTATGTGATAGTGAATCACCCTATGCCTCATGGGCCGGCGATGGAGGTTAAAGCATCCAAAGCCCAATCCCCATCTGGATATATATAATATCTTCATCAGACTCAGAAAGCAATCTCTTGAGGTAAAACATAATACTTGTCACCATTTTCACGCACAGTTTCTCTATTTGCATCGCGAGGAAGCGCCTTTCTCATATCGAACGCGTCAATTTCATCGTCAACGTGATTTCGATCGGTGGGGTACGTACCTCCGTAGTAACCTATCACTCGCCTATAGACCAGGTACCCCAATTTTTCATATAGCTGGCGAGCAACAGTGTTCGTGACCTTAACAAAGAGGTCTACAAATAACGTCTCATGTGGTGCGATCGCAGTGATCTGCTCTAAATGCGTGCATAAGTCTGAAGCCAACTTGATGCGCCTGTAATTGCGCCCGATTGTGACAGCTGTGATGTGTGTGTGCCACTCCTTTCTACTAAGTTGTCCCTCCGTTTTGCCCATCATGTAACCGCTTATTACGGGGTTTCCCACGCCCGTAGTCTCCACAGACTTGAAAAAAAGTGTGGGCCAGTCGCAGATGTATTGTAAGTAGAACAGAAGGTTGAAATTTTCTGTAAAAGGGTCAAGGTTCACGCTATTCAATTCATAAAGATCCTCCATTTTGAAGGGTTTAATCGAAGTCATGTTTATAACGCTTTATTCAAGTCTCAAAATGCCTGTCTGTGCCTGACAAGGAGCACCATGCCATAGTGTTGTTGAAAATGGCGCATTCCGCACCACGTGACTCACTTCGAAAAAAAAATTGTCAGTGAACTTGGCCAGGCTTGCTTTACACTTAATACAACCTCACATATATTACAAAAATGTTCGGTGGACCAGGTGCTCAGCCTTCTGAGGAGCAAAAGAAATTGCAGGAGCAATACGCTTACAGCACATTGCAGACTGCCGGTTTAATGGCCGGTGCTTTGTGGATTACCCCAATTATCTATCATTACATCAAGAGACAGCTCTTCTGAGCTTGTATTCGTCTGATTTGAATCGACTCAAGGCCTTATTATATGTACATACTTCAAAATGCCAAAATACGTTTAGTATCAACAACAATTTATAAAGACGCTGCTCAGTATCCAGATTTATTCATCCTCTTCATCTTCAGACATATCCAAAAGATCCTCTCTCAACTTAGTGATCTTAGCCATGAGATTCGCGAAGTTGTGCCTTTCAGCAATTTTGCTGGCTGCTAGAAGAGCCTTGTCATTTTTGATGAGCTTGGCAACGCTGAAGGCCTTGTTGAGGCGTGATTCTTGACAAGCGCTGTTGAAAAGCTTGAGTAAAGACTTGTCGAAAATAAGACTATAACTTTTCAAGGTTTCCATGTGCTCCTCCTCTTCTCCCAAATCGGATAAGGAAGATGCCAAGAGCCTACCTAGAGTCGTGACTCGCAAATACTCTTCTTCAGGGTCTTCCTCCTTCACTTTCTGCAACTTTTTTTCAATTTCATCATCGCCAATTGCAAATTCGTCCTCGTCTTCTTCTGCTGCTTCTTTTCCGTCTTTCAATAAGCTCTTGAAGCATTTTGTCGGAAGCCGTAAATCCAACTCAATGGGCAAGGGAAGCGGGAAGCCAGGGTAAACATCGTTATTTTTGAGAATCAAGCACACGGATTTATCTTCTTGTAAGCCGAGCGGCCAACATTTCCAGTTCTTTTTGGATTCTGACAACCCGAAATCAGAGATTGCATCGGTATAATTGAGAAGAGGTACCCACCTAGCATTGCCAGGTTCTCTCCAGTGAGACAAGACGACGAGGGTATCATCATGACCCGCCACAAGACAAGGATCTGAATGATCGTTGAAGAAAAGACCTTTGATTAAGGGCCCACGAGAGGCTTTGATGGGCAAATTGCACTCTTGCTGATGAAATTTATACTCTTCGGGGACATTTATGATAGAATAACTGTAGTTATCTTCTCCCGATTGATGGATGCAAAACACCGTGTTCAACGCGGAAGACACAAGCGAGATGACAGGCGATACCTTCATGATGTTGATGCACAAACCATATAAATTGAAGAATCTAAGGTAACCATGACTTGTGCCCACCACAATGATAGAATCCCCGAAACTCTCAGCCGATGAGCTGGTGATACATATCGAGGTAATGTGTTCTTCCTCCGAAAGCGGGATCTGTCTTTCCCAAGAGTCGCTGGTATTGACATGATGTCTGTAAAAAACGCGGCCTTTATGGGTACTCAGCTCATTCCGGTAACCCGAGCACCCAAGTAAAACGCCTCTTTCATTCATTGAGCATAAGTCGTAGTCATAGTAGTCAAGAAAATGATAGTCTTTGTTCATAGATCTGTCGAAAAACGAGATTGTCATACTTTTCTGAATATGAGAGGAGTCGTCTGATGCATTCTTGACGGACCATGCGTAACCGATCGAATTCATGAATAAATACCTTCTTTTCGTGGAGCTTGAACCAGAAGCTGTCGATCGAAACCACGGGGTCGATCCCGGGGAATATGGAACGATATCGTGCGCATGCGTCTCGCGTATGGCTGCAGTAATGTCATTGGGTGACAGAATCCGAGCTTTCTTTCGCCTAGATTCGAGGATATCGTCCACTTTTTTGTTATGGTAACGATAAGGATCTTCTTCTTGTTCGTCGTCATCGTCTTCGTCTATCATTCTGGAATCATCAAGTGCATCCCTTTTTCTAGAAACTTCTGGGTGGGCCTCGAGATCATCAGTCTCAGATTCGCTAGCTTCCTCCAAAAAGAGCTTGTCAACTTCGGAGATAGCAGGGGCAATTTCAGAAGCCGCTTCCGTCTCATCTCCAAGCGAGATATCGAAAGAGTAAAAAGAGCCACTTGTGCCGCCAACGTAAAGGGTTTTACGTGCCCATGCCAAGTTGATGGATAGCATTGCGGGCTGATGATTGTCCAAAGTTCGAATGAGCAGAAATGTTTCCAAGTCATGAATCTTGATCGTGCCGTTCTTGTGAAGAAGAGCGACGTACTTGTTATTTGGCGAAATAGTCGTTGCCACAAGCATTTCAGGACTTTGAGGTGTTTCCATATTCAGCGACCATTCACTTCGATTAAAAGCCTTTACAGAGCCAAACATTGTAGGCACGAAGATATGTTCTCCGTTGGAAGACCAGATCGAGCGAGTGCACGGGAGTTCGTGAGCATGAGAACCAACAAAGTGAACTTCGGTAAGCGAAGTATTGGCTTTGGGTGGCGACACTCCCTTTATAGTTTCAACGAGCTCAGGCTTTTCATTGAAGACAGAGTAAATATGCACCTCGCCATTGGCCAAAGTAAGCGCCACCAACTCCCCCAAAGAGTTGTAGGAGATGCTCACTAGTTTATCCGCAAGCGGGAATTCGTCAACTTTGTTCTCCTGAGATAAATTCGCAATCATCATGTTGTTATTGTCTCCGCCAAATATGACTCTGTTTCCCTCATTGATGATCTCCACGTCTCTCAAAGGGAAACTGGACTTGTATATCTCGGAGTAATCCTCATCTCCCGTGATCTCGTCACCCAAATCAAAGATAACCAATCGGCCTTCGGTGTTTGTGAGAGCAACCTTGTTTACAAAAGATTTCAAAGAAGTCAAAAACTCAGGGATGTCCAAAGGCACCGGCTCGGAGTCGGGATCATCTGGGTTGAATACTTTCAAAACTCCTTCAGCATTCCCGACGTACAATCGATTCAGGCCTTGATCGTAGTGGACAACAGTGTTCCCGTCGATAAAAGCAGGAACCTCTTTCAGCATTTTTTCAACGTGTAAATAATATCTCAACAACGATGCGATCTCTTCGATAATGCGACGCGTGTCGTTGCCGCGCGCCACGTTCAGGAATTCACGTAAGAGCTTCGCGTATCCTTTTGACTGAGGCTTAATTTAATCGATTGCCTCTTGCATTCTCGGGCCCTTCTATGACATTATTAATTCTGTTCATATACTAGAACTTTGTGCAATATGACTGTCATTTACGGCTGCTTTCTAATGTGAAAGAAAAATTGCGGTGAAATAATTGAGTTTGTTTCGAAATCACTCCAAGACGAAGAAAACGTGCAAATACGTATACTGGCAAACTATACAGTGTACCTATCGAATCGTAGTTTCAATATCGAAAAAAATGGTACATCGTCCTCCCGCGTGTGCTTCTTCAACGGACCACAAAACAAAATAGTCATGTGATTTCAATTGTCGTCGCTTGCGGTCAAAAAAGGTTCTAAGCATATGCTGGCAACAATTATTGAAAACTAATAGGTCAGAAAATTGTCGAATCTGAAGTTTTTACGGGCTTGAGCCTGCTGCCCTTTTGCGAATGCTAGTGCTAATTTGGAAAAATATTTCCTTTATGCGTGTGCGTTAATAGGCGTCGTGTCTCAACTGTTGCTTTGAGGGAATTCTTAGGCCCTGTCAAGTGGCTCAAATCATCGTTCGCGATAGAAAATGCTCTGCATGTGAATTTGAGACATTTTTCGACTGTCGAGCGCTGCGCATATCTGTTGGTTGGAATCCCACAAAAAATGCCGCATGAACTCAAAAAGCCACACATTATGAAAGCGCGTATATGATGTCTGTGAGCGCCGTTTAGGGGCTGTCGTTCAAGCTGTCAAGGTGTCTAAATCGAGAAAAGCGCGCAGTATCCAGCTGTGCTGCGTTATTTTCTTTGCGCGATTTTATTCTCGCTGTCATTTGCATCCATGCCCAAAATAGGTTCGAGCCCACTCACAAAATGCCGCAAACATTACGCTATCACCTCTTGAGGGGGTTCTATGTGTCTGGCTTCAGAAAACATAACTGTATCACATACCGAACAGCTTGTTTGAATCTATACTAAGTGGCCTAGCTTTCATGTAGCGATTGTTGTAGCAAGCCTTGTGTCTGGACTGTGTCTTCCTTATCGACATTTCCCAGAGCCCTGACTTCGAGACATTACTATACAAACCTAATTTTCCGAAGATTGCATGCAAGACAATAATCCCGCAGTGATATTTGCTAAACACATGATTTTTGACACGGATTTATCACTCATAAGTGGCGCGTTTACGGAAAGTTGTGCATGCAGACGCTGACGCCAGCGTGCATCTGTCTCAGACAGTGAGCATTTGCAACATGTGTATGAGGCATTTTTAGCATTGGACCACGCCTCCTCTTAATATGTGATTTCACATGCTTAGACCAACTAGATTTGGCGAGCATTTCCCCACTTCAGAGGTTGTCAATCTCTAAACTTTATAAATAGTTGAAAGTAGCATTCGTAAGAGTACTTGCCTCCACTTTTCCCTCCATTGTCTCCAATTGAAACCTTTCATGCAAACAGAAGAATCATTTAGGAAGCCTGGGCCCCAGGACACCACCACCGAGAACAATCGAGCGGAGCTGATCACCAAGGATGCGGAGTCGATAATTCCCGATCTTGAAGAAGAAGGTAACGTCTCCGTTTTGGAGAAAGAGATTGTCAGAAAACCATCTATGAGAGAAACATTAATTTTGGCTTACTCATCTCTCGGTGCTGTTTACGGTGACATCGGAACATCACCATTGTATGTCTTGAACTCCATTCAATATCCTCATGATACCCCTACTCCTGATGATATCTACGGCGCAATATCAGCAATATTCTACATCTTCATAATAATTGTTTTGACAAAATACGCCATTATTGTTCTCACTTACGGACCGAACGAAGGCGAAGGTGGGCAAGTTGCTATCTATGCAAAAATTGCCAGGTGCTTGCGAGCAGGGCCGAAGGGCGTCATCATTCCCGGCACCCCCGAAAGATCTGATGCGATCTTGTTGAAAAGGACTGAAACATCCACCAGCTTTGTTTCAAATACACTTGATCTGGACTCGTGGGTCAAAAAACCAGCTGTCGTAAAACGAATGTCGCTCATTTCTTTATTCGGTTGTTTCTTGGGATGCTCTTTGGTATTTTCCGATGGCTTATTGACTCCTACCACCTCGGTGTTGAGTGCTGTTGCTGGAATACAGGTGGCAAAACCGGACTTTAATTACGTGTTACTCGTTTCCGAAATCGTCATAATTTCCTTGTTTGCAATTCAGCTGCTAGGATCTCACCGGATCTCACATTTGTTTGCACCAATCATCACGCTTTGGTTGATTGGATTGATCATCTGTGGTATCATCAACATCACTTCCCACCCAGCAATCTTCAGAGCATTGTCTCCATACTATGCCATCAAGCTTTTGAAAAATGTTGGTATTGACGCTCTTGGTGGTGTAATGTTGGCAATCACGGGCACAGAAGCAATGTTTGCTGACTTGGGGCATTTCGGAAGAGCACCCACCCAGATTGGAATTTCTTTTGTCTTAGTCGCCTTAGTCATCACTTATTTGGGACAAGGTGCTTACTTGGTCAATCATCCAGAAGGGATTGCGGATGCATTTTATTTGTCAATTCCGGGTACGACTGGCAGCCCACAGTACTGGGTGATGTTTGTGTTGGCTACCCTCAGCACAATAATCGCTTCTCAGGCCTTAATCCTTGGAGTGTTCAGTATATTATCGCAGCTTATCAACCTCGATTGTTTTCCGAAACTTAAGGTCAAGCACGTGTCGGCAAGCTATGCTGGAAAGGTATACATCCCTGTTGCGAACTTTTTGCTTCTTGTTGGGGTTTGTGCAACCACTGCAGGTTTCAAAAATCTGAATAATGTCACAGCAGCTTACGGGTTGGGCATTTCTTTGGACTTTGTGGTGACTTCGGTGCTCATGATCATTTGCATGACGTATGTGTACGAGTTTAAGTGGTATATTACCACGCTTTTTTGCTTAATTTTTGTTCCGCTAGAACTTTGCTTGGTCATTGCAAATATCAAGAAGGTACCTCATGGAGCATGGTTCCCATTAATGATGTGTGCGTTCTTTTTGAGCTTCCTCGTTTTCTGGAGATATTGCCGCGACAAAACTGTCAGCAGGCAACTCGCATCCCGGGTAAGATTGGTCGAATTGTATCCGGATTGTAAGACTGCCGAGTTTGTGGATTTGAGAGGACGCGGTGCTGTAAATGCGTACGAAGAAGAGAACGCTTCGATCCCTGCCCTGGCGACCAGCTTCCACGGCGCATCGAGCGACGACACACTGAACCTTTTTCAAAAAATAAATACCAGATTTGGTGTTGTGAAGCGGCAGTCAATGCCGGGTGCTTGCATAATTTATTCAGACACACCTCACCAAGATATAGTGTCGCCCAACACCGTGCCACGGGTATATGCGAAGATTATTCGGGAGTTCGGATCGATCCCCTCTTTGGTGGTATTTTGCAGAATGAGGGTGCTTTCAATTCCGCTCGTGCCTATAGAGGAAAGGGTCTTGTTGAGTGCAACAAAGATTCCAGGACATTTCAAATGTGTGGTACGCTTCGGGTTCATGGAGCAGGTCCGTATCGACAAGGAGATTGGTGACCACATTCTCAAGGAGTTCATAAGTGTGAAAGACCTACAGCAGTATGAAGACGAAAAGATTCCCATTCTTCACGTGTTTGAGAGAAACGAGATCAGAGCAAAGGAGTACAAGGGCAGTGAACATGCGACCAAGAACCCGGCTCGGATAGCTTCGCGTTACGTGCGTCAATTCATGGTCAACCAATTGTTCAGCCCTGTTAACGCGGTATTTCAACACAACGATCGGTGCGTCACATGGTCCTGCGAAAGTGATGAGGAGAAAGGAAAATTGTTCATCGGAGGCACCACGATTATATAGATTTGAACAGCTCATACTCAATAAAATGTGACATCACCAAAAAATGTCATAGGGTTCTCACGCACCCTCACATGATAAAATTATATCATGAGCTTCTCAACGGTGTGAGTTTGAGCAGTTGAAGCATAATTTTTTTTTTTTTCCTTTGGTTCGACCTCTAGGACTTTGCTGTGTTCAATGTTTACATTTCATGGGGCGTGATGGTGAGATCTCACCCGATTTGGGAGGCAAATTGATCTGTGCCTGCGCGCACTGGGATCGCTTTTTTTGGGGGCCTTGGACTACGCGTACTCTAGTTCTTTAACGTGTCTCAAGTAATTAATTAAGTAACTTTTTCCTTACCAATTCATATTGCAGATCTCTTTGACGCCGAGAGACAATTACACATACTTCTTAAGGTTTCCGGCGCGTAACCCAATACAAATTGCATTTTGAATAGAAACAGACGCGCTTCAATCTAGTCATGTCAGAACACACGGAACAGGAGGAGGACGCGTTCGCCGGTCCTCTTTTGATCGAGCAACTTGAAGGAAACGGAATATCTGCAGGTGACATCAAGAAATTGAAATCCGAAGGTTATCACACGGTCGAGAGCGTGGCATATGCCCCCAAAAAGGCGTTGCTTACTGTGAAGGGTATATCCGAGGCCAAAGCTGACAGAGTCAGCCAAGAGGCCGCAAGGCTTGTACCCATGGGATTCACCACTGCGTCTGAATTTCATAGCAGAAGATCTGAACTCATTTGTCTCACCACGGGCTCGAAACAATTGGACACTTTGCTCGGAGGAGGCGTGGAAACAGGCTCGATCACAGAGGTGTTCGGCGAATTCAGAACAGGGAAGTCGCAATTGTGTCACACGCTCGCAGTCACGTGTCAGTTACCCATTGATATGGGAGGTGGTGAGGGTAAGTGTCTCTATATTGACACAGAGGGAACGTTCAGACCTGTTCGGTTGGTGTCTATTGCACAGCGCTATGGGCTCAATCCAGATGACTGTCTAGATAATGTTGCTTACGCTCGTGCTTACAATGCTGAGCATCAATTCCAGCTTTTGCATCAGGCAGCGCAAATGATGTCCGAGTCACGGTTCTCGTTGCTCATAGTGGATTCGATCATGTCGTTGTATAGAACGGATTATTCCGGCAGAGGAGAGTTGTCCGCAAGACAAACCCATGTCGCCAAATTCATGAGAACATTGCAAAGGCTTGCTGACGAATTTGGAATTGCGGTTGTGATCACTAATCAGGTCGTCGCTCAGGTCGATGGTATGTCAGCGATGTATAACCCGGACCCAAAGAAGCCGATCGGTGGTAATATTATTGCTCACAGTTCTACCACTCGACTTTCTTTCAAGAAGGGCAGGGCAGAACAAAGAATCTGCAAGATCTACGACAGTCCTTGCTTGCCCGAGAGTGAGTGTGTGTTTGCGATTTATGAAGACGGAATTGGCGATCCGAAGATTGATGAGGATGAAAGCTAGCGCTAGCTTTGACAGCCTCTTTGTTGAAATGGATGATTGGTCACTTTGTGATGCTGCACTAGGCTAGTGGAATTTGCTCCGGGATAAAATGCGAGATTAGAGACCAATACCATTTCGTTATCAATTCATAGCCATACTATATCAGTCGCGAAAGACAGTGAATAGCTCAGAATGAGGATTAAGCCCTGAGACTCAGCTGATTTGTGATCATATGCCAAAGCGAGCTATAAATCTGTATGACTCATCTCCCCAAGCATCGTGTGAGTTCATTCTGTAGCAAGAAAAGAAGTACTTATATATCAGACTTACGTATACGGTGTGCGGCATGAAGGGCACAACGTCGCAAGCCGAATCCGCACCACCTGCAATGGACTTTAATCACCATATGCGACGTTCGAATACCACGCTTTTGGCTCAACGATGTGAGATAACCACATAATATTATTCGGTATTGATTACGTAGGTGAAACCCTTATATAGTTGCATGGTCCTTCATCTTCTTTTTTATCTATCATCGCCTTTGCAACTATCGCAACATTCTTGATCGAAAGTTTTCGACGGCCAGAAAAAGCTTTCCTTTGGCCCTCCGACTTCATGCAAGGCAAGGCTGACATACGAACTAGTAATTACCACGGAAGCCGTTTACAGAAAAGCTGTTAGGTAGGAGACATAGATGGAAGCCAGGCCGAGCGCCGCGATTGGAGCTAGCTCTCAGAGCCTCTGCGACGACGCCGCGTATCACCGAGGCCAGCCACCCTGTGGCGACGCGCGTTATAAGCATCAGCCCGGCAGCCCCAGGAAAGGGTGGAAGGCATTGAGTTTTTATCTTACTTCTTTCCTGCTTTCGCTTAGTCAACTATTAGTTATATTAAACTCGACTCGAGTAACTCACGTTCAATCATTTTGTACAGGCTTATTCCTGACACAAGCTCGTAGCTAAACAAACAAACAAATTATCAAACATTTAAACTATGTGTCGCCAAGATACTAAACACTACATGTAGCTTAGTTAACAGTGAGTAGATTCCTCTTTATTCGAAAAAATAGAAACGATTGAGTTTTCTATGATCTGACGGTCAGTTTTTGTAAACATTATCTAAGCGATCTCTTGTGCATCATGCGGCACCTGCGTATTTGTTGCGCGCGCTCCTGTGTGCTTTGACTATCTTTTTCATCAACGATCGGGTAACAGCGGCGCCCCACGCATTCAGGCACAAAATTTTCCTCAACTGTTCCACAAAGCTTTACAGGCATTTCCAAGCGGAATTTCAAAGCACTTTTGGCAAATATCAATTCATACTAGTCTCGGGGAACACAATTTCACAGAAACCACCCAACCGGCGATATCTCGAAGTTTTTACAGCGTCCTACTTGTCACTCCTAAACGTGGAGTCCCTCTATACAACATCTTATTCCATAAAGGCGAAACCCGGGCTAAATAGCAGTACTCAAGCTCCAAAGTTATTCTCAGACATTCCAAAAAGCCCAATTATGGACAAGTCGAAGATGAAATCGATACTACCCAAGCCAAGCGGGCCGATGCTGGCAGCCTCCACACCCACGATCGGAAACAAACGGAAGCCCGATTCATCGGAGCTGTACGCGAAACGACCAAAACAAAGGACACAGACGCCATCATATTCACAGCCTTTGATAGATTTGGCCCAGCTATCGCCTGATGAAGCAGACTTCAAGGATCATGACTCATCTCATTCTCTGAAGCAAGCGCGTCCTGTAACCAGTTGCACGTTTTGCCGGCAGCATAAAATCAAATGCAACGCGTCTCAAAACTATCCTTCACCGTGTACCAGATGCAGTAAGTTAGGGCTCAAGTGCGAGATCGATCCTCAGTTTAAGCCGAAAAAGGGCTCTCAGATCCAAATGTTGATAGGCGACGTCGAAGAGTTGAAGTCCAAAATCGAGATGCTTTCCAAGAATGAGCATTTGTTGACACAAGCGTTGAACCAACACAACAAATACTTTTTGCAAGGCGGCTCTTCTCCACAGCATCCTGCCTCATACCCAGGGGTTTTTAATCAGACGCCTCAAACAACTCAAAATACACCAACATCTGCAATCGAGCAGATCACTGGTCATGTGGGAACGCCTATTGCTCAGCCACCTGCTCCCAAAAACCACCCTCCGCACTCTAGTGTAGTGGTGAATGATGCAACAGGCCCTTCCTCTGCTGTTACTAACCTACATCGTGTCTTGGCGATCGATTCTGCAGATAATTCACCTGTCACTCATATGAACGATACCAAGCTAAAGAAAGAGGCCACACCAGAAGTCGAAGCCAAGCCCACACCCGTGTATTCAGAGTTTATTCTCGGTGATGTGCGGCTTCCTTTGGAAAAGGCCGATGAACTTCATGGTAAGTTCATGACCAAGTTGGTGCCCTTCTTGCCCATCATCTCTTCAGAGAGCGCTACACAGCTTTACCTCAATTCTCAGCTATTGTTTTGGACTGTCATGCTCACTGCATCCTTGTCTGAACCTGAGCCAACTTTGTACATGTCTTTGGCTTCATTGATTAAGCAATTGGCCATTGAAACCTGCTGGATTCGCACGCCCCGGTCTACACACGTCATTCAAGCTCTAATAATTCTTTCAATCTGGCCGTTACCAAATGAGAAGGTTCTAGATGATTGCTCCTATCGCTTTGTGGGGCTTGCGAAAAACCTCTCACTTCAACTTGGTTTACACAGGGGAGGCGAATTTATACAAGAATTCAGCAGGACACAGGCTGATCTCGGGCCAGAATCAGATCTTTGGCGTACCAGGTCATGGCTAGCTGTGTTTTTCTGCGATCATTTCTGGTCTTCTGCGCTTGGCTTGCCTCCCTCTATCAATACCACTGACTACTTGCTTGAAAATGCACGTATCGACAGCACACTTCCCTCAAACTTCAGGTCGTTGATATCCTTATCCATCTTCCAGTGCAAGTTAGTCAATGTGATGGGGATCTCGGTGACTAGGTCGGATGGTTTGCTTGAGCCACTGAACCGTGCCGCCTCTCTTAATATTCTTGATCGTGAGCTCGAAAGATTGAAGTTCAAACTCAATATCATGGAGGGGTCTTCAGTTGAAATCTACTACCTTTATTTACGGCTCATGATTTGTTGTTTTGCTTTTTTACCAGGAACTCCAATAGAAGATCAAGTGAGGTACGTGAGCACGGCTTATTTGGCATCTACCAGAATAATCACCATCAGCTCAAGATTGTTGAGCCTCAACTCAATATCTTTAATGGAGCTCCCGATCTATGTTAGACAAGCGATCACGTATGCGGCCTTTCTTTTGTTCAAGCTTCATTTGTCTCGCTACCTTATCGATAAGTACGTGGACAGTGCAAGGCAGTCTATTGTCACTGTGCATAGGCTTTTCAGAAACACTTTATCTTCGTGGAAGGAGCTCAAGAACGATATTTCTCGAACTGCAAAAGTTCTCGAAGACTTGAATATCGTGCTTTACACCTACCCCGAGATATTTATCCCGAGCACCACTCCTAGCTCGGGTGGCAGCATCATCAGTCGCATGAGGTCTCATTTGACAGCCTCATTATTCTACGACCTAGTGTGGTGTATACATGAAGCCCGTAGACGAAAGCTTGCGAACAAGAACGGACAATTCTTTCCAAAGATAAAAATGGAAGACGATGTTGAGAATGCTGAAGCTGGATTGAGGCCTCAACCATTGCCTTTTTACAATCAGATTACAAAAGACGACTTTAAAACGATTACAACAACCACACCTAACGGCACGACAATCACGACGTTGGTGCCCACGGACCAAGCCCTACACCAAGCAAGAAGTACACACGAGCACGGCTCAAACAAACCACTTGAGATCAATGGGATTCCTCTCGCGATGCTTGAGGCGACAGGTAGCACGAAGGAGGCCAATTCAGCAAAGTATGCCAATAATGCTCTTCCACAATTCCCGGACGAAGTCTCGCGTGGTCCTGACTTTTCGCATCAACGAGAAACTGCCTTCGAAATGCAAACATGTACACCAACTGGAAATGAATTTCTGAACTCTCAACATCACACCCCAATGAACTTTGACATGAGTGAGGAGGCCAGGCTACAGTTAGGTTCTTACCCATACAACCCCGCGCTGGGATCTGGCATGGCAGACCAATTAGACAGTTTCTTTCAGCAGCAATCACATGGGTGGCTTAACAACAATGGGCAAGATGATGACTTCCTCGGCTGGATCGACGTGAACATGATTCATGAAAAGTGAGCCTGTAAATAGAAATGCTAGATTACCAAAACCAGTGTTGAGCAAATCGCGTACTCGGCGAACGCGTACCCAAATTTCGTACGTACTCCGTACGGAGGGTATATGCGCTGGACACATTTGACTATGTCGTTTATTCCCAATATCTGGTTCAATACAAGGGTGCCGTGAATAAATTGCCTCAGGAATCGACGCAAACCTCATCTCCAGGGCTTGGAAGATTTCGTTTCGGGAGTCAGACTGATGTCGTGCACTCAGAGCATGAGATTGAGAGGTATCTCAAGGAACCTATCGAAAACCCGCGTCAGCACCCTGTTGCATTCCATAAGACTCGAGAAGCGTCATTTCCAATTATTTCTCGCATCGCAAGGGATTATTTCGCTGCGTCTGCCATGTCTGCACCGGCTGAGACCTTATTCTCTCGCATGGGAGATATCATTTCCAAGAAGAGAAATAAGCTTCTGCCAACAACGATAAGAATGCTAGTAATTCTCAAGTCCCGAGGTATTATTCGAGAAAACGAAATCCCTCAAGACAATGCGGGTACTGAAGACGATGTCGATCAGCTTATCGAACTTACTGACGAACAAGAGGATGCGAGAGTGGAGGATTGGCTCGTTGTCGACGACGCTGATGATGACGAAGTAACCGTTGATACTTCAACGGCCACTCAAGTCTTCGAAAGTTAGATATGTGAATCTTCTAAATTTTCTGCACTTTATAGACATTTGCTACAAACGATCTAAGTAAATCCTATCTTTCTTGTAGCTACGAAAATCCTCAACCAAATATTTGCAACATCTCCTCTCCTGCATAGTGTTCGGCGTACAGCCTACAGCAGTGTTGCGAACTTTTCGTACACCATCGTGTTTGGGGCTGTACGATGGTACGAATACGATGGCCCATCGTATCGGATATCCGACATGTACGTCGTATTCGGCTGTACGATGCAACACTGGCCTACAGAGCGTACGGTCGGTACGCCGATTTGCTCAACACTAACCTAAACTTCGACTATGCAGTCTTTTATTGAGGACACGTGCTATACAGTATTTTCAGAAAACAACGAAAAAAAATTTGCTAGCTTGGTCCATGGCGAATTCTTTTTGTTCCCACAATGGTAAATGTCGGCGCGGCGACGAGCACGTGGGTTATGTGGACATTCTCGTCGCCGCGCGGCCATTTACCAATGCGCGAATAAACTATTGCGCGTGGACCAAGCTAGCGTTTTTTCCGTTGTTTTCTAAAAATACTGTACAGCGACGGCGCTCCTGTTTTCAACTATGAAATTATCCGTTTGAAGTATCTATGTACTTAGGGTCTAGTTTATTACTATAGCTAGACCCTTAAAGAGAAGAAGAGACTAGGTCCAGCGAGAACAGGGTGAGAAGTTATTTCACCCGGATGAGCCGGCGTGCATACACCGACTATCCTTTCGCTATTATCACGTGACACCTGTGGATCCCCGTCGTGCCCGCGCAACTTCCACCAGCGAAGAATTACTTTTCTCAACACACAGTTTTCTACAAAACACATATTCGAAATGATCAGTAGACTCACACGTTTCGCCGCCGTACCAAAGGCTTTCTCCATACCATCTTTACAAGTTGCTAGAACTCAATTGTACTCGACTTTCAAGGCCGAGGAGCAGCCAAGAATCAGAATTGGATCGGTTGCCCCTGACTGGACCGCCAACACCACCCAGGGCGAGATTTCCTTTCACGACTACATTGAAAAAAGCAAGAAATGGGTTGTACTTTTCTCGCACCCAGCGGACTTCACCCCTGTTTGCACCACCGAATTGGGTGCATTTTCCAGATTGGCCCCAGAATTCACGAAACGTAACGTGACCCTTTTGGGATTGTCCACCGAGGGTGTTGACAGCCACAACGCTTGGATCAAGGATATTGAAGATGTTACGGGTGGAACTCCTTTCTCATTTCCAATCATCGCAGACCCCAAGAAGGAGATCGCTTTCAAGTACGACATGGTGTCTGAGGAGGACTTCCACAAGATGGCCGACAAAATGGTTGCCACCGTGAGATCCGTTTTCATCATTGACCCCTCGAAGAAGGTCAGATTGATTATGACCTACCCTGCCTCTGCTGGTAGAAACTCTGCCGAGGTCTTGAGAGTCATTGACTCCTTGCAGTTGACCGATGCCAAGGGTATCGTCACCCCTATCGACTGGACTGCTGGGCAAGATGTTATCATCCCTCCTACCGTATCTGACGCCGATGCCAAGGCCAAGTTTGGTGAGTTCACCACCTTGAAGCCTTACTTGAGAACCACGAAGGCCCCTCAATAAACGCTTTATTCGTATATAAATTAACTTATAAATTATGAGGGACATCATCAAAAATGCCATAGCTCTAATTGAGCTGTAGATTATCTCTGCTTCGTCATTGACTTTCTGGAAAAATCTATTTTTTGTGCTGATCTAGCGAAATTTTATGCATCAACTTATTGTTCACATATCACTCAACGGGGTAAACAAATCTACTAAATAGATAAATATACGTTAGAGGTATATGCTTTTGAGACTCAACTTAAGAACATGTTCGCTTGAGCAAAAATCTTCGAATCCAGTGATCTAAATCTACCAGTTTTCTGCCGATTTCCTCACGTGACTCGAGTACTGTGCACCGCATCCGCCTGCATATGCATCTTGTCGTCTTTCCCGATTCGTTAAATTGAACGCGTCTCGCGATTGACGAATTTCCCTCTGCCCTCATTTCCCTTTTTTTTTTCTTGTTTGGCCTGTCACAACAATTCTTTAATAGTCAGGCAACCCCAAAAGCTTGATACCGAGCTCTGAAACCTTATTATCTTATTACTAAAAGAATACTACCTCAACAACGAATAAGCCAAGAAAATGTCGCATTTCGTGTCATCGCCCCGAAGCATTCCCTCTGAGGCGGCGAATCTTCTCAATTCGTCGCACATATCATCCTCTCTCGGGAGATCGGCCATGTCGCCGTTGAGCGAGCAACCCAACGTGTCATTTAGTGATGTGCTGCAGGGCCAGTCTGCCCGTGAGCGGGACTTGAAAATGCCAGCTTCTTTGAGAAAACTGGTAGATGTGCCAAAAGTGGTCGATGTTACTGGAGAGAAAGTGAGAGAATCTTTTGAGCAATTTATCGAAGAATTTGTTGATGAAGAGTCGGCCAACGACGAGTGGCTGGGCCGAATTTACTTAGCGCAGATCGAGTCCATGCGTGTGTTCGAGTACAGCACGTTGTATGTGGATTACCAACACTTAGTTGGCCGCGAAAACGGTGTGTTGGCTACCGCCATTTTGGAGCAGTACTACCGTTTCAACCCATTTTTGTTGAAAGGTTTGAGACGGCTTTTGAAAAGGTATGCCCCCTCCTTGTTGTTCATGAACTTACTAGGCACCAATGAATCTGACTTAAAAAATAACAGAGCAGTCGACTCCACGAGCTCCTCGGGGTCTACTTCGAATGAGAGAGTGTTTCAAATTTCGTTCTTCAATTTGCCAGTCACCCACAGAATCAGGGATATTAGAACGGACAAAATCGGGTCGTTAATGGCGATTTCAGGCACTGTTACAAGAACGTCTGAGGTGCGGCCCGAGCTCTACCGTGGTTCCTTCACCTGCGACATGTGCTCAGCTGTGGTTGATGGAATTGAGCAGGTCTTCAAATTCACCGAGCCCACGGCGTGTCCCTCGTGCCCTAATCAGAGCTACTGGACGCTCAATGTAGCCAAGTCGCAGTTTATTGACTGGCAGAAAGTGCGGATCCAAGAAAACTCGAACGAGATCCCCACCGGCTCGATGCCACGCACGTTGGACGTGATCATGAGAGGCGAGGCGGTGGAAAGGGCCAAGCCCGGCGACAAGTGTAAGTTTACCGGTACGGAGATTGTCATTCCCGACATTTCACAATTGGGCTTGCCTGGAATCAAGGCGCAAAGTATGAAGGAAAGCGCCGCCACGGCGTCGGACTTGAACTCGGGTGTCACCGGCTTGAAGGCCCTTGGCGTGAGAGATCTCACTTATAAGCTTGCCTTCTACGCCTGCCACATCAGCTCCTTGGTCAACAAACTGAGCGACAGTTCGGATCAAGCGGAGCGTGAGACCGAATTTCAGGGAGTGAACGAACAAGAAATGTTTTTGAATTCTTTGACCGATTCCGAAGTGTCTCAGCTCAAAGACATGGTGAAAGACGAGCATGTCTACGACAAATTGGTTCGCTCGATTGCTCCAGCAGTCTTTGGTCATGAGACGATCAAAAAGGGAATTTTACTTCAGCTCCTTGGTGGTGTGCACAAGCAGACTGTTGAGGGGATTAATTTGAGAGGAGACATTAACATATGTGTTGTTGGCGATCCTTCCACGTCGAAATCTCAGTTCCTAAAATACGTATGTGGGTTCTCGCCTAGAGCAGTCTACACTTCGGGTAAAGCTTCTTCCGCTGCCGGTCTCACCGCTGCTGTTGTCAAGGATGAAGAAAGTGGTGAGTACACTATTGAAGCCGGTGCGCTTATGTTGGCCGACAACGGTATCTGTGCTATTGATGAGTTTGACAAAATGGATATCACGGACCAGGTAGCAATCCACGAAGCGATGGAACAGCAGACCATCTCGATTGCCAAGGCCGGTATTCACGCGACATTGAATGCACGGACATCCATTTTGGCCGCTGCTAATCCAATTGGAGGCAGATACAATAGAAAAATGGGGTTGAGAGCCAACTTAAACATGACTGCTCCAATTATGTCCAGATTTGATTTATTTTTCGTGGTATTGGACGACTGCAATGAGAGAGTTGACACACAGTTGGCGTCTCATATTGTTGATTTACACATGCTCCGGGATGAGGCAATCGATCCGCCATTTTCGGCTGAGCAGCTATCAAAGTATATCAAATATGCCAAGACCTTCAAGCCTAGGATGACAAAAGGGGCAAGGGACTTTTTGGTTGCCAAGTATAAGCAATTGAGAAGCGACGATGCTCAAGGACTTGGCAGATCTTCATACAGAATCACAGTCAGACAATTGGAGTCCATGGTGAGACTCTCGGAGGCCATTGCTCGCGCAAATTGCACGGAAGAGATTTCTCCTACGTTTGTGTCAGAAGCGTACGACTTGTTGCGTCTGTCCATCATCAGAGTTGAAATGGACGACATACAAATGGATGATGATGTTGCAGTGCCCCCTGTGGATGAGGAAGAAACGTTGGAGGGTGAAGGTGGACATCAAAATTTCCAAAATGACACATTAATGAATCAGGCATCGCACACCCCGCTCGGACAACACCAAGGCGAGCTGGTGTCTTCAAAACGCCCTAAGGTCACGATATCCTATGACAAATATGTTGCAATGATGAATCTTGTTGTGAAGAAAATTTCCGACGACGATGCCAACGGAGGAAACGGTCTCACCCGCTCTGAACTTGTAAAATGGTACTTGGATCAAAAAGAGGATGAGATGAATTCGGAGCAGGAATATCTCTACGAGAGAGAGTTGGCTTATAAACTCTTGAAAAAGTTGGAAAAAGACAAGATTTTGATGTCGGTCACGCTGAACACAAACGAAGACGATTTGATGGAGGGTGACTTTGCACGTGGCCAGCAAAGAACTCACACGGTCTACATCATCCACCCAAACTGTGCCATTTTGGACTTCTTCGACAATGAGGCTCGTGACGAAAACGATGAGGTTTCTGAGGCGTAATCAGCTTTTCATGCCGGTCGCGGCCCCGTAATTCACGATGGGGTTTCTATGCGATCATAATGATTCATTAAATGCATTTAAATATATACGAAGACGCAAAGTACGAGTAGCTACTCGTTTCCCTCCTTCCCAAGGTCTTTTTGTGAGGAACTCATTTTCCACTCAGCTGGAGGCGCTTGACTGGAGCAATCTTCGCAGTGGTCAATAAAGTCTTTAGACGACAGAAATAGTTTCTGGCAAGATCTACACCATCCAGGATCGGAATCCGCATACGTGTTTTCCTTGTCTTTGATGTAGTGAACCAACCGCAAGTGTCTCTTTAACACGTCTAATCGACTGAAAGATCCACCGTTGCGATGACACGTCGGATCATTCTTCCAGTACGGGCAGTGAAAGGCAGGTGCGATGTGTGACTTTGTGTGACGCCGCAAATCAGATTGTCTGGCAAAAGACCATCTACAGCCTAAACTTGTACATCTGTAAGGTTTCAGGCCATGTGATTCAGAGAAGAGAGATCTGTTGAACCTCATTCTTGACATTTTGGGATCTTTTGGATTTTTTGCATGTCTGAAATTGGCAAGCGTTGGAAGCGACGGTACTTCGCTCTGACCCAACTGTCTCGTAGCCTCGCCTTCGGTCGGCAGATACAGTGTCTCTTTTGAATACACGGGTATCAGACCCACGTTGAAAGCCGTGCTCACGCTTGGTAGCAGGGCCTTGAAATCCATTTCCTGGCTCGTGTACATAGGCATGGCTTGCTGGCTCTGCGATACGAGAGACTGGATCTGACTTTGCGATGTTGGATAAGATTGGGAAGAAGAGTTATCATTTGTTGCGGGAAGTGTTGAAGTGGAGACTGAAAAGCTGTTGTGCGGTAGGTTTTGAAGTGGGGCTTGAGAGGTTTGCGGGGACAGTTGAAACTTATGCACACTCTGATCCTTTTGTTGACTCAAAGAAGGGTAGTTGAGCGTTTCAGGAACCATCAAGCCATATTTCTGGAACTGATTTTTTCCCTGTGTCTGAAGTAAAGCAGAGCCTTGGGTGGAGTAGCTTAATAGATGCAGGTATGAGAGAGAGGACGTCCCGTTGATTGCATTCTGTGGCGGCGGAAGCGTCAGAATAGCGCTCAGCCGCAGAACGAAGGGCGGGTGCTGCATGGGGTTGTTCGTTGAATCCAGCATGTTTCTGACGTTTCGGCTTTCATTGCTTAGCGAGCTACTGGAAGCAGAAGTCATTGTGTGTTATACAGAATTTCGGATATGGGCGAGTTGATCGTTGTCAAATTGTGTCGATCTTTCAAAGAATAAGTCCCGAGCTTATCTGGATTATCAAAATAAGAGCTGAATAGGGTTATGACTTAACTCTTCCGGCGCCAGCCCTTTCACCAAAGCATTTAATGAAAACAATACTTTCCCACTCATCATGTCTTGTGTCGCGCGATGACTTGAGCCGCGCTGTATGTAGGTCAAAAGTCCGAACGCGATTCAGAACGATGCCTTGTATGCGCCGCAGGCAGACTTGTCCGCTTGACTACATCGGGTGAACAGTAATAACACACAATGATTTGCAACCTTCTGGGGCTGATATACGAAAATTCGGTCTGCCAAAGCTAATTCTTCACTTGACGAAATCTCTATGCACTTTCCGCCAGCTCGCGGCAGATTCAGTCTTTAGTTAGCCCCGCTCTGCCATGCTTATGGGCGGGTGTGCCGCCAAGATTATTCACGTCAGAGAAGTGGGTGCTATATAATGAAGGGCAGTGCTAGTGACCGAGTGTATCGTTTTTAGGCCACGTGACCCGGTACCCCTTGCCGGGTTTATCGGATGCAAATGAGGTGTATCTGCATCTGAAGAGAGGACACATAGTACAATTAGGAGTGTTTCGAACGAAGCGAGCAAAGCGCAGAGAAAATGCGTAAGCAATCACAATCTTGTGGGCATCTGTGTGGGGAATACCCACACAATTTTGAATACCGTTTTTGCTCGCCCTCACTTATCCTTCGGTGCGTAATCATTAGTAAAAACCACAGGGTCGCCCAGGTGCACGCATGAGAACACTCGGCTCATCTATATATATTGCTCTCCCCCACAGTTTACCAATTCATCATCATATATACCTAACCACCAAGAATGTCCAAAGTATGTAAGGCGGCGATTTTTTCTTTCAATTACGTTGAACTAACTGATCAGAAACTCGAAATTTTGAAATTTGCTGATAAAGACGGCGCTTATCGGAGACAGGCCTCTCAATTCCGTGACTTTATCTCAAGTAAAGCTGGCGCAAAGTTTCCACCGGAAGCAAACAGATATCATTTATATGTTTCTTATGCCTGCCCATGGGCTCATCGTACGCTCATTACAAGAGTGCTCAAAGGATTGACTCCGCTTATTTCTGTTTCTGTTGTCCACTGGCACATGGATGACAAGGGGTGGAGATTCCCCACTAAGGAAGAGTTGGGTGAGGCAGGCACAAACGATGAGCAATTTGGCACAAAGGATCACTTGTATGATGTGAACAGAATTCGGGAAATTTACTTCAAAGCTGACCCCGATTACAGTGGCAGGTTCACTGTACCCGTTCTCTGGGATAAGAAATTGCTGACTATTGTCAATAACGAAAGCAGTGAGATTATGCGCATGTTGAATACTGAGTTCAACGGTGTAATCGACTCGCAGCACGCCGAGGTTGATCTCTACCCCGAAGAGTTGCGGTCTGAAATCGATGGACTCAATTCATGGATTTACGACAATATCAACAACGGAGTTTACAAGACTGGATTTGCCACGTCACAGGAAGTTTATGAAAAAGAGGCCCACAATGTATTCACTCATTTGGATAAAGTTGAAAATGTGCTCAAGACCAATCAAGAAAAAGATTCTACTCACAAATTCTTGATTGGTAATCTGTTGACAGAGGCTGATGTCAGGTTGTATACAACAATAGTGAGATTTGATCCCGTGTACCACCAGCACTTCAAATGCAACTGGAAAATGATTAGACATGACTACCCTTTTATTCATGATTGGTTGAGATTGTTGTACTGGAAGATCCCAGGTTTCGAGGAGACCACGAATTTCGACCACATCAAAAAGCACTACACCAAGTCTCACATTGCTATCAATCCACATGGTATAACTCCGATTGGACCAGAGGAAAACATTTTGCGTTTGTAAAGGCCACCGCAAATGCATTATTTAATTAGACGAATTAGCTCGAAGAAATTTCAGACAGCTTGTAGAAATCCAACATTATGCCAACAATCAAGCCCCATGCCAACCGAGTTATGAAGTAGCCCACTAATTCTTCTAGGCAGACGCCACGTGTGACAGTCAAAAACTACCTTCTTATGCCCATATTCCCTGATACACGTAGTAACAGTTCTTTAAGCCAGCCAAATCTTTTTCTCTAGATTTAGAGCGGAAATTCAAATTCCGCCCATGTGGGAGTCTAAGAAAGATTGCTAAGTGAGTATTTCGACGCAGCGAGATGATGATAGATATCTTCGTAATTTTTTAAGCAATAGCTAGTCTAGATTATATACACAAAGTGCACTAGGCTTGGCGATACTCAGGCTGATGCACCTACTAAACTATAATCCTTTTTATAGTCACCTATGTGCAGCGCATTAAACACAGTGTTGCATAGAATTCAACAACGGCCCGCTCGCAATTCACGCTTACGTAGCTTATTTCGAATGCATTGTGCAGTCTACCTGTGAGACGCGCGGCGCGCAAAATTTGGTGCCGCATTTATGAAAGGTAACCGTAAGACGGAGGAAAAACGCGCATTCGACGGAGAAGCGAGCTAATCAACTGAAGCTTCGCCCTCAGGTTATACATATCTGAACACAAGAATGAGAGGTATGTTTCTAATGGATGCATATTGGTGGCTGTTCACATTTACCTGATCTAACTGGTATATGTTGACTTGCGCCCGCAAGGTCTTTCGAGTGACCTGTGTGATGTTTACATTTCGATAGATTTGACATACTAACGCGGTTTCCAGACTACAAAATTGTGGTTTTAGGTGCTGGCGGCGTCGGGAAATCCTCCATTACGGTTCAGTTTGTACAAGGCGTGTATGTTGAGAGCTATGACCCCACAATCGAGGATTCTTACCGAAAACAAATAGAAATTGATGGCAGAGCTTGTGACTTGGAGATCTTGGATACCGCAGGTGTAGCCCAGTTCACGGCAATGAGAGAGTTGTATATCAAATCGGGCAAAGGATTCCTTTTAGTGTATTCTGTTACCGATGAGAACTCCTTGCAAGAACTATTGGCATTAAGAGAACAAGTATTGCGTATCAAGGACTCAGAAAGTGTTCCCATGGTATTGATCGGAAACAAGTGCGATTTGGATGATGATCGTGTCATCTCTATCGATGATGGTATGAACGTTTCCCAGCAGTGGGGTCTTGTTCCGTTTTACGAGACGTCTGCCATGTTTAAGACAAACGTGGACGAAGCTTTCATTGATGTCGTGAGACAGGTAATGCGCAAGGAGGCGCAAGTAAGCGCAGAAAAGAAACAACAAAAAGAATTGCAAAAGCAGCAGGCTGCAGAGTCGAGTAATGCACAGATGTCAAAAGCAAACGCCAACGGGCAGCTAGAAAACGACGGTCTGCCGCATAAACAAAGAAGGTCACAGTCAGACAAGTCCACTTCAGAACCAAAGAGCAAGTGCTGCGTGATAGTTTAATTAATACGCATAATAAATTCAGTATTTGGTGTGTACATAATAAATATATCTCGCGGGGACTACCACAGGGATGGCCCAAAAGACTCTCCTTCTTTCAAGACTGCTCTCACCGCAGTTCCTAGGTAATCAGGAGTGTTGATCACCAGATTACCCCACCAATCAGGGAAGGTTGCTCCAGACAATGTCAAACACAAGAAGATCACCAAAGACGAGTAAGCCAAACCAAGATCAAGACCTGCAGAAAGTGAGTAGTTGTATTTGAAATACCAATCTGTCCATTTGCTCTTTACAAATCCGCTGAAAAATAAGCCAAACAATGAGTATGCCGAATAATTGAAACCAGTTGCTGGCGGAATGGCTGCGCATCCGCAGAAAAGCACGGACCAACTCAACCACCGAATGGGTGTTTTGGGCCAAATTTTCAATATAATCCAATTGAGAAGAGGCATGGCCCCGATAAGAATTCCCCACAAGAGGCTGTTGTATGTTGTCCCGGGCCCCAAAAATCTCTTTGGACCGATGGCTCCCCAGACTAACGACGAACTGTAATGTACCTCCGCAGACCCGCATCGATACCCGTGGACTTGATCTGGAGCACACAAGTTGGGAATATTGCCATAAGACCATCTCATAACAGCGATTTGAACCAAACAAGACCATACACTTGCAACAATTTGCACAATGAACATCAATCTGGGTTGAATCTTCATGTAATGGCCCAATTTCATGTCTTGTGCAAAGATTAGTGCCTGATAATTCGAAATGTAACCAAAAGTCTTGAAAAACATCATACATAAAGGTTTCCCAGGACGAATGTACCCGATTATGATTGCCGTGATCACATTAAGACCCACAAAAATATTGGTTAGCGCGTAAACAATTCCAACGGGTAGCAACATGCCAAAGCCGATAGCCAACGCCAACACCAATGCCCACACTGGCATTTGGGTGTCCCAAGCCCTAACAGTTGCAACTGAAGCCCCGAAAGCTAAAAGAAAAACAATTCCATACCACCACTCAGGAACTTGCTTATAACTTGCTCGCATGAGACGCAAGTGTACGTCCGACTTCTCTGTTTGCCTAAACTTGGCTATAATGTCCTTTCCATGAAAGAGTATCGCCTCGAAAATAACAGCGACTATGGCTGAAAAAGATATACAATAGGCCGTAGCAAACGTTGTGGACAAGAACAAAGGCGAGTAATCCTTGTATTTCGCCTCGTCCAATGTCAAAGTCTTTGGGTCTAGGACTCTCGAGATATTGTATTCTTTTCCAAACCGGTCATAAGCAGAAGCCGATGCCATAGGAAAATATTGTGAGTACCATTGATTCGTATAATGAATGACGCCTGTGGAAACCCAAAATATCAACACAACACCAAGCAACAAAGAAGCAAGAGCTCCTGCAGGCGGTATAAGCGGGGACCCACTCCAGCCAGCAATTTGAAACCAATCAAATGTGATTGGAAGGATACCAAGACCCGTCGTATATCCGAAGACCTGGTTGACCACCACATTGTTTGGCATTATCCAGGTCAAGAAAGATGTATATGAAAGAGCTTGGAACATATAGCCTGGAAGGAAATAGTAAAAAAACATAGACACAGACACTAGCAAAAAGAATGCGAGCCTGGATATTTTCCATCCATTTGCATCGTGATTCTTGTTCCTGTGTAAATTTGTCAAAAAGGTTGTTGTGACCAAATTTTGCGGCCATATGGCCCCTGGGCTATCAACGAGTGCTTTACGGGTGATGCCCGCCATGGCAAACCCAATGATCTGAGTGGATAGAGTAGAGCAGATAGCAAAAGCAACACCGAAATCCAGCCCAAAAAACTTGTTTTGTGCAACAAGAATTTGAGTGGCCGTGGCAGCGCCGCCAGTCAAACAGACAGAACTCATCACAGTGATCAAGGTATGCTCTTTGATATTGAAGGGGCCGGGATTGATGCTAACTCCAAAAATTCTCCAGCATGGCACAAACTTTGCCCAAGCCTTTCCGATAGGGTATGCCAAAATGGAGGTCACGAAAGACGTGATGGTGAAAGTTGGTGAGTGGAGGGAAAACAACATGTTCATTGCAGAACCGACAGTGGTCAACATCAACCCGAGTACCCAAACACGAAGGGTGTTTTGAGGTAACGAGACGTCATCGGTGGACGGCACCGCAGCCCGAACTTCTGGGAACGGCGAGTCATCATCAATCACTTCACTTGCGAATTCTTCATGGGATGCCAACACTTTGAGTTTTGATTCACTATTGTTCACTTCTTCGGGTGACTCCACATCTCCGTCACTAACCAGATCAAGGACATTGATGGTCTTCTCGTCTCCAGGATTCATTGCAGTTTGGAGTCGAAGATTGGTGTCTCTAGAGACGTTTTAGAACTTTTTCTATTTGAAGCCCATGCAATTGATGACAGTGAATGAAATTCCTCGTTCCATTGAGAGAGCACCCGGCCTTGCCCACTTTTTTCTTGGTATGTGGGATGCATAAGCCCCGGCACTAATGAGTATGTCGTTACACGGGTATTGTTGCGTCATATCAGAGTGCAGAGATGACGGGCATTGTGTATCAAATTTGCGAGAAAGGTCGAGATTAGTCGACATGATTGGGGTGTCAGCTCTTATTTGTTGCAACTGTGAAGTCAGGACAGAGTTTCATTAAAAATACGAATAGTATTTGAAAGATTGATCCCGAACAATGAATGCATCTACTAGAGCCGCGTTTGCGGGGATTGTTCGTTTCCCTTTATTCACCATCCCGTTGAGAGTTTCACTCTGCTCGAATCGGCCAACAAAAAAAATATGCTTGTAGTTGTTATGCCTGATGATGAAACTGGGCCGCGGGCTTCTCTCTCGATTGTTCGTTACTCGTTGCAATTCATCGCACCAGTGCAATGCAAAAATTAGCCTTACTAGAAAACCTGGTATAAAAGAACCTCGTGGTATCAGTAGCATTCATGGATTTCAAAAGTGAAGGGTTAATGACTTTATTAGCACCACATTTGAGTCGAGGATCTTCAGATGATAGGCATGGTGAGGGTGCACGAATTTGAACCATTATCTGCGAGTGACCAATGTGCTTGCGAGACAATGGAATAGTCCCATGAGCCGCCGAATTCAAAGCCAGCAAGTCGAAACTTGAATGTGAAGTGATGGATAATTCGCTTTCAAATGCCTACATTCACTGCAATGATAGACTCAAGATTGCCAGACCTTTATAGGCATCCAAAAAGCATATGTGCCAAATCTTAGCGTGATGAAGAGGATGACCTGTTTTAGAGGTTTTCACCTTTGTTCCATTATTTTCCCCGAACAAAGAAGCCGCTCGTAGCCAAGAGGCACAGCCCTCGTAGATGTATGAAACGTCAGAATTCATGCGTAAAATTGTTTTTGCTCCATTTTCTCAAGTCACATATTTCAAAATAGTTTTCCCCTACAATGAAAGACGTTTCATACAATGAATGGACTCAAAAGTGTCAGGTACTTAATGGGATTCTGAGGAAAACTCCGAAAACGAACTGTCATGGGGATGCCAATTTCGGCTCGCGACAATTTGGATATGCTCGCTCGCCCCGGCGTGAAACGCCGCTAACTTCAGCCGTGCGCCACAACCTACCAAATGCATGGGCAACGAATTTATGCTCGCGTCAAAATCTGTCAATATCTTGGGATCCTCGGCTTTTGACCGATTGTCACAATTGCCTGTGAACAGCCATGAAGGGGGCGAGACCAATTTTAATAGCGCTGGCAGAACAGGCTCTCATGAGATCATGTCTTCGACGGGCATAGACCTAATCACGTACATTTTCCCGGATATTCGTGCTGTTGAATATTTTCGCAAAGATTTCGTTACCTCTGATGAGTTTCACATCCTCGAAAAGGGCGAGGCCTCCGGTTTTGAGATCTACCTTGTTGACCAGTGGGTACGTGACCGGAAAATCGGATCCGTGGCATCTGTCTTCACCGGAAATACTCAGTCGCGAGTCAAGGTCTGTAAGTTGACTACTTTGAAGAAAACGTCTAAAGAATATCCGCCACGATTCCAAGAGTATTTGAATGAACTTGTCCTTAACCATGCCACGTTCAAGAAAATGGACAACGTGTCGATCACCAGCTCACTGGGTTCCGTGTCTACAGACGAGAGTTCGGACGTCCCATCTTACCTATTGGTGTCCAATATATCTGCAATGCCTCACAACTTGTTTTTGATACCCATACCTGGAGGAGATGCTCGAGCTATTGAGCGCACATACATGGTGAACTCGAACCTCAAAAAGTTGAATTGTGGTGGTCGGTCGCTATCATTATTAGCTGAAAAGGTTTCTGATGCATCAGAGGACAAGTTCAGGCAGATGTACTGTATTCTCAACGAGTCAGTTCCAATTCAATTTGCAATTCTTGAATTGGTTAACATCGTGCAAATCTGTCTTTTCTATTTCGATCTTCTTGATGCCAAATATGCTGATGGCTTGATCTGCCATAAAACCGAAGACGCCATCAGAAACTGGTGGAATCTTGTTGGGTTGCCACATTTTAATACCAAGCCGCATCATAAATCGGGTGTTCTTTCCTCGGAAAGTGTTGCGGCGATTATAAGTTTGACAGTGAGTGTAAAATTGCGCTTGCATTTGATAGGAGGGTGCGACGTTCCTAAAGATGTCTTCGATGCCGAAAGTTTTATGTTATCTGTCGGGCATTTTCAAAGGCAAGTGAAAATTGAGAAAAGAAGAAAGCTCAACTTGCTCACCCTTTCAAAACTCTTTTACTACACGAACCCAAGCCAACTGTCTGAAAAAAACAAATATATACATTCTCCATTCGGAATCGACCCGTCCTTTGATGACACTGATCAGAGCAACTCTTATGACCAATCACACGCAATCCCCACGAGCTCAGGCAAGAATGCTATCTACTCAAATACATCTCTTCCAAGCCAAGCAGCTTCGGCTTATCGTCGAAACAAGATATACTACTCAAAAGAGCTCAAGAAGCTTACTAATGTGGTCAAGAATACTATGCAAGACCACATCATGGTAAAGGAGGACCAAGACGATTTGTTCTTAGAGCCCCCTCGCACAAAGCCAACAACAAAGCTTCGAAGCAAAATAGTGTCGAAGCTCTCAGATAATCTTGTTCCTGCGGATATCGAAACGTGTGACATTGAGATATTCTCTAAAAAGTGCATCGTGGGTAAAACGTTACTGCGGTTATGGATAGGGCTTTCAGCGGCAGAAATGAAATTGGCAAGTGATGTTGTGGATGAGGGCAAAAAATCATCGAGTATGTCGTCTAATGACTATGGTAATGATGTCCATGTTTCCCACACTCAGAACGAATATCATCGCCATCACCATCGCTATCACCACGACGATAGGGACGTCTCGAATGGTCTCGCGTCAGTCGACAATCATGCCTATGCTTTTGTCAGTTTTCGCGATTCGTTTTCCATCTATCAAGATCTGAACCAAATGGCTGATAAGTCCGGACGCCTTGGAAAAATGAAGTTACCATTTCAATATCGTAAGGCATTTGTCAAAACGGGAGGTGGTAACACGCAAGCTCTCGACTCTGAAGCGGAAAGTTCAAAAGATAAAGTTCAAAATACCCTTTTGGACACTGAGCTACAGAAGTTGTCGGAGAGCCCGCCACCAGTTGATGCCAAGTTGCATTCTAAACGCAAATCGATTGTCGCTGATACTAAAACCGGCGTCATCAGCACTTTGCACAGAAGGAGCTCCTTCCCTGTCACGAAATCTACTATTGAAGCGAATCTTGGTACTGTTGAAGCCTCTCAAATTGAGGACGGAAGCTTGACTCTGCAAATTCAATCACTGTGCAGAAGCGCCAGCTTTTCCGCCTTACAAGATTACTTCTACGGGACTTTAGTCCTACCCTCGCATGAAAAGATCAGAAAGCAGTATTTGGAGAATGCCGCAAAAGTCGTTCGCTCAGATCTTGTTAGACGAGATTGTTCTCACACCTTCGCAGAGAAAATCGCCACAAAAGTGAAGCAATTTAACTTCGAAAACAAAAAGCTCAATACGTCAAACTTGGCAATGCTCAATCGAAAGCTGCGGTTCGAATCTGAGTATTCTGCAATTCTTGATTTCAGAATGAGAGATCTTGCCGATAATCTTGACAAGATGGCATTTCGCTCAAGAGACCTTTTGAAGAAAATAGATGAGCTAGATGAGCAGTTGCACATTTTTAAGTCCAAGATAGACTCTGAAAGTTTGACGAAGCTTGGTGGCATGATCAATAGAGTCTTGCACTCAGAGAAATTTGATCGTGTATTTCAAAATCAGGACGAAAAGGTTCAAATTGTCAAATCTCTCACTGGATCCGAGCAATGGCATGAGGAGAGGGAAAGCGGTAGAAGCAGTAGCGTCTGGTGTATTCGACAATTCGTCGTATTTGTGTACGAGATTGCGTTGATTTTCTTAAGCTTATTTCATTTCGACAGGTCGAAAATGAATCTAGAGAGGATACGAGACCAGTATAGGAAGCTTGATCCCAATAGAAAGTACATGAGACGGGTCTACAAGTTTGTCGGGAGGATCGATAGTTGTGACGAAGCGGCATCGGATAGCGATGAAAACTGAGACTCCAGTGTGTGTGCCCCAGGTAATTAAAAACATACAATCAGAGCATCGTCTGTGTTAGGCATTCATATTCCTCATTTAGCATATCAATGGCCTTCGAAAGCTGGATTTGAGTATCCATGGTCACTAGAGGACTCACATCCTGCTCGATTGTTTGGAGCACCTCTTTGACGCCCGCATACGAACTTTTTTGTGACACGTCAATGATCGAGCTATTTGCGCGTATCGTTTTACTCATGCGTTTAACAGCAGAGTCACCGAGGTTTTTCACGTGCTCTTCCATGGCAGCGTCTTCTCGTGTTTTGCTATCTTGTATATTGTTGTAGTAAGTCGTGACTCCGCCAACCAACTCCTCGCATTCTGTTATCATTGCCGTAAGCTTGCTTGAAATAAATGTTTCCTCTTGAATGTCCATCAAAAGATCAATTCGCGCCTTCTTCAAGTCAAGGATAATGGCTTCATCCTCACTCAATTCAATCTGACACGTCAAATCGTTCAGTATCGTGCTAATAGCTTCAGTTACATCCTGTCCCCACGATAACAGACGCGCAGTCTGCTTTAACAGTTTGATTTGGGCATCCGTCTCAGACACATGTGAATGAAGTAGACTAGAGAGTGTATGAATATTTTCGTGAATATCGGTGTCCTTCTCCATGCCAAAAGTTGCAAACAGAACGATCTGAAAGACTGTCTGCTTGTCCTCCTCCCACGCGCATCCAGGTGAGTCGCACCTTTTTGCGGGGTGCTCTATTATATATTCCAGCAACATTTCTCATAAACATTTGTGTTCACACCAATATTAATGCAACGAACAAATCTATGCAGAAATATTCCACCTATCGAAAATTCAGAAGGTATAGTATGCTTACACCACCTTTGTCGGAATATCTGTTGTATGGTGTACGGGTCTAGTTTCGGCCAACACGTCCACCTCAACACTGATTGAGTAGTTGAACTAGGTTTCAAGCATACCTCAATCCAAGAATGGTTACGATTACTGATGCGCACGAGGACTTGATACACGATGCTGTGCTAGATTACTACGGTAAGAAACTCGCCACGTCATCCTCAGACAAGACGATTAAAATCTTTGACATTGATGGAACGGACAATTACAAGTTATTGGAAACCTTAGTCGGCCACGACGGCCCAGTATGGCAGGTGGCATGGGCGCACCCTAAATTCGGGTCTATTTTAGCCTCCTGCTCGTATGATGGCAGGGCCATCATATGGAAGGAGCAGCCCGAGACGCAGCAGTGGTCGATCATTGCCGAACACGCAATCCATCAAGCCAGCGTAAACTCTGTCCTGTGGGCGCCACACGAATTGGGGGCTGTTTTGCTATGCACTTCCTCTGATGGCAGAGTGTCTGTAGTGGACTTCAACGAGGATGGCACCACATCGCATGTTGTCTTTGATGCCCACGCCATTGGCGTGAACTCCGCGTCCTGGGCCCCTGTCACTAGCGCGAAAGATTACCAGCCACAACAGTCAAGCCAGCCACAGCGCAGGTTTGTTACATGCGGCTCCGATAATTTAGCTAAGATTTGGCGCTTTGATGCCGCTAGCGGAAACTATGTTGAAGAGGCCAGGTTGGAAGGTCATACTGATTGGGTGCGCGACGTATCGTGGTCGCCGTCAGTGTTAGTGCGTTCCTATATTGCCACCGCGTCCCAGGACCGTACAGTTCTTATTTGGTCGCAGGACGCGAACGGTGTGTGGCAGAAGCAGCCATTGAGTGAGCAAAAATTTCCTGACGTGTGCTGGAGGGCCTCGTGGTCTTTATCCGGCAACATCTTAGCTATCTCTGGGGGAGACAACAAAGTGAGTTTATGGAAAGAAAACTTACAAGGAAAGTGGGAATCTGCTGGCGAGGTCGAACAATAGCAGCGAAGATGAACTCAAAATTACATATACTATAGTCAAGTCTAAATGTCGAATGAATATTTCATAATGCCTGGAACAAAGTTCAAGTGTCTAGTTCTAATCCTGGAGGCTGATGCTGTATTTGCAGCATGCAAATCACAACGCATTGATGGTGGCCTCAAAGATGCGCTGGACGTCCTTGGAGGCCTCATTGGCGCTTTCCAACACCTCGTCGTGAGAAGCCATGCCGTCGTCCAAGGGTTTAGGGTTCTCCTCAAAAACACTAGGTGGCTTTTCGCCGACTCCAGCGTTTGTGATGAGTGACAAAGCCAACACTTCCATGCCACAGTGGCGCGCCACAACCACCTCTGGCACGGTGGACATGCCTACTGCATCGCCACCCAATGTTCTCATCATTCTGACCTCAGCCCGCGACTCGAATGTTGGGCCTGCAGCGAAGAAATACGTGCCTTCATGAATGTTACGAGTCACGCCGAGACCCTTTGCCTTCTCAAAAAACAACTTGCGTAATGAGTGGTTGTATGCGTCAGACATTGGCTGGAAACGTGGGCCAAATTCATCCAAATTCGGGCCGCGAAGCGCGTGATAGCCAGCGAGACCTGGAAAATTGATGTGATCATTGATGATCATGAGATCGCCGGGCTTGTAGTTCTCGTTGATACCTCCCGCTGCGTTTGTCACTACAACAGTGCAGACTCCCAACTCTTTGCACAATCTGACCGGAAAGGTTGTCTGCTGGAAGTTGTAGCCTTCATAAAAATGCAACCTCCCCACCATGCAGACTACAGGGACCTTGTTGTCGCCGATGAGCCCAAAGACTAGCTTACCTGCATGTCCTGCTACTGTAGACGCCTGGAACCCAGGGATTTCATCATACTTGATCTCAAGTCGGGACTCCTTGTGTAGTATATCGGCGATGCCACCCAACCCAGATCCACAGATGATGAGAACACGTGGGTCTGTGAGCGGTGTTTCAGAATAAGCCTGCAATTTTTGCTGCACAAAGACTTTAGCCTTTGACAAAATATCAAGGTACTCGCTAGGTGGCAAGATAGGGGAAAAAGACATTGTTATCGGGGCGATCTTTAACAATGCGCTTCGCTCATATTTCGCACCACGTCGGCGAAATTAATTCTCGAAACTTTGCAAAGTGCGGGGTATTAAAATAATTATTATTAATAAAGCCCGATGCGGGGCTCGAACCCGCAACCTTTTGATTGACCTTATTGGACTTTAAGAGTCAAATGCTCTACCGATTGAGCTAACCAGGCTTCTTGCCTTTCTTTTTAGCATAGCTGGAATAGGCTAATAGCTTTACACGAATCTGAAAACCCGATATCCTGCGGCCTCCTCGCTTGTCGCGTTTGGTATAGCGGACCAGATGTTTACTCAGATCACGCCTGTAAGGCCTTAGTTCGATTCCTGGTCACATTAAAAATGGGAAAATAAAGAGGAGAGGCTAGGGGCCGGGATGGTCATGGGTTCTCGCTACTCAGTATTCCTTCCAAAAAGGTATTCTAGGAGCGGCTAGGATAAGGGGGAAGACATAAGGCTTGGGAAAGTCGGGAGCTTCATTACTCGTTGTTTTAACCAGACGTATGCAGGTTTTTTGTCTATAGATATACAGATTTTTGACCGTTTAACCGCGGTATCCTGTTAATACTTTGTTTCTTTAAAAAAAAAACAAATCTTTGAAAAAAAATCATCAGATGTATCAAGCAAAAAAAAAAACGTTTCAAAGCCTATAATAATGTATTCATTATACTAAGTGTAGTCTATTTCATTGGGAAGCAAAAACGGGTGGTTTGCGGTAAAGTTTTGGTGAACGAAGATATTTTTAAAAAGAAGATGGTGAAAAGTCGGAACTAACTACAAAGCGACAAAGATATCTAGGAGGTCTCAGGTGTTGGAAAATGGCTGGGCCTTACCCCCTTAGTGTTAACACACGGATGCAAATCTTTGTCTATTCTTTTATTAAAGAAACAAAAAGATGATCGTTTAACGGCTTGTTTGTGTTGTTGAAAGCAGGCTTTCTAAAGTTTTTCATAGTCTTGCTAATATCGCTCGGGGACTTTACAATGTGATGAGTCGCCAAACGATGCCTAAGGTGAGTTTGCGATCTATTATGGATTTTCCTATATGTTGTATGGTTTTTTGCGATTCTTGGGGTGGGGCAGACGCTGTTGTACTGATAAATCTACTAATACATAAAAGAAAAGGGGAGGTATAGATTTTTGCCAAAGATCATCGTGACATGTATTACATACTGTATATGTCGGCAATGATGCCATCAATTACGGGATGGATCTATGAGGCGTGATGTGGTAGTGAACAGTCGTCGCCTGTGTTCTATGCGTTGCTGGATGAAACATCATGCAATTCGACGTTCACAGGATGTGTTCATCCTCTATGCAATTTGGTATAATGAAGATATCGAGCACAACCACGCAAGTCTAAAAAAAGTCATTGCCCAGAATTTTAGATTTAGATCTTGAGGTTGCAACAGCAAGAGGCGTGAGCAACGTCTAAAAGATCAGAAATATCGTACAGAAAAGTTCAGCGTCTTCACAATGTGATCTTGATTGAGAGCAACTTGGGATAGATATTGACCCAGTAATGATGTCAGGTCTACAATTGACTGAGTGATACACAATGGCTTTTTCGCACTATTGCTAGCTTTGAATTTGATGATTTACATTGACTTTTCAGCCTCTCTAGAATACACAGCAGTCGGCCTTGTTTTCTGTCCTTCTTCATAAATCTCACTCTGCGGACTTGATTTATGACCATTGACGAACGACATAGTAGTGTCAAGTCTTCTGGCTTTGCTGGCAGGCGATGAATCATCAGAGGGCTTGGATTCGCTTTCATTAGGAGCGCTAGAAAGAAGTGGCGAAGAGGGCATGTTGACAGCTGCGGCCACACCTTTTCTCATCCTTGTGGGAGAAATTCTTGGTCTTTGGAACTCAAGTACCCCATCCTCGAAAATTGGTGTGATTCCATTGTTTCCCTCTCCAGCAGCGTTGTTATCCTTTGGGGTGGGCTCACCGAAAAGTTGTGCCCAGTCATTTTGTTCGAATTGCTCCGGGCTGGATTTCAGACTAAAAGACTTGATCATCATTTGCTCAAACTCAGTGTATTTTGGTGGTTGGTTCTCCTTGTCATCATCATCGGTACAAACGTTTATTACCCTGGTGTTGGACTTAGTGGCCAAAAGTGGAGGCGTGGCACCCGGAACATCACTCCCAGCCTGCAACTCATTTGGAATATCTATGTCTGTGAGCGGTCCACCAAAATTATTTAATTGTTGCATGAAATCGTTGAGATCCTGGTAATCTTCATTTGGGTGTGACTTTTGGGCGCAGCCCAAATTTCTAGACGCTGCCTGTGAAAATCTGGCAGAAGTGTTAGTCTTGTTTTTGATTGCATCACTGATCGCGGAAGGAGTATGCGAAGGCGTTGAAAATCTCTTATTCTGAGAAACTTCAGCGTAAAATGGAGACGAGTTTCCTTGTGACTTCACGGTTCCTGGTACGCTTGATGTGATTTCTTTGAGTTTGAGTTCCTTCTTATACTTTTGCTGCTGTAGATACTTTTTCACAACTGCCTCCGGACGCATGAAACCTTTGTTTCTCAAAAATAAGTAACACGCGTTGCATAAAGGACCAAACATCCCATCGAATAATTTCATGTCGATAGGTTTCGAACGTGGAATATTAAGGTAACTCGGGTGGAATTTGGTCTCAAAGAAGCGCCATGTAATTGAGTCTAATGCGGCGCAGTTCCTATTGATGCATACCATATCATGGTCTGCCGGTAGCTTGGAGCTGGGTATGGTGTGAGTCTTTTTGCTGTCCAAGTCCTCTAAATCAGGAAGGCTCTGAAAGTGGTGGTGGTCTGTGTGTACAATATCTGATGTTGTTGCCGACTTATCGACAGCACTTTCCTTGTATGGAAGCTGCTGCGGTGTGAATGGTGAAGACGTGTCGTGATGATTTGCCTCGAACTCACCTTCCTCATCTTCATATTCGCCAATTATTCTGCAGTTGTTGTCGTGATATTCAGTATCATCGGTAGCTTCGGAAAGTGGTTCCTCGTTTATGGGCGACGATATCATTGGCCGGAAGTTCGTCACCATGGACCTGGTACGTATTGCTCTCTGCGGCTGTAAACTTTCCGATTCTAGAAGCGTAGGCGTCAAAGGAACGTTTGAACGCTTACGGAATTTAGCCGGTTTGTCGATTATCTTTGCCAGGAGAAAGGGAGCCAGGTTGAACCTCTCCAGGATGCTTTTGCTGTCGTACCTCGGGGCCGCGTTGAGTTTGTCGGCATTCATTATATTAGAAATTTGCTGATTAGGCGGGTGACAGAAAATGGGCAATGACTTTGTTCTGGTCGCCTTGATGGCCGCTTCTGAAGAAGCGTTTGCGAGAGGTCGCTTTTTTCTGTTGGCCATCTGTTGTGTGATCGAAGTAGATGATGACGCGGGCCTGACCAAGTCCGCTTCGGGGTCTCTTGGAGAGGGCGCTTCTTCATTGCGGCTAGTGACGTGGAATTTCAACCTTATTTCGAGCGTCATTGACGACGCGTTCGCCTTGTCGCCAAACAAAAAAGAGGCAGAGAGATTTTGACATACTCTTCCCGGTATAAGATCAGGCTTTGAGCTCGCCAACAACGAGGAGATAGCTCCATTCGCCACGAATGGCTCATCAGGTTGCTCGGTTATATCTTTGTGATACACAGCATAGTCTTCGGACTGGAGCTTAAAGTTCTCCGGTGAGCTCTTCACCACTTGTTGGATGCACGTTTTGAGGTCAAAAGCACCAAGAGTCAAGAACTCCTCAGTTTTGTATGTTGACGTTATAGGTATCTGAGCCACTTTCACCGAGTATTGATGTTTTGATCTTGACAAAAAGACTTCAGGGCTGTTGTCGAACGAATACAAGACCTTTACTTGCATTCGTCTGTAGACTTGATTATCTGAACTCATGGTGAGAAATTATTTGTGGGATATGTGTTATAAGACAGTGCAGGTTTTGATTTATTATTGTCGGCAAGCAACCGATCCTCAACGCCGGCGTAGCAAATAATTGTAATTTTTGAGTGATGAGGTGGTTCAAGTTGAAAGTAGTTAGTGAGGGACAATTAGCAGTTGAAGCACAGCGACGGTCAATTCAGTGGCAGATGCAGGATGAATGGATAAGGCTAACGAATTTCAACGATCAAGCAATTGTTAAAAGAAGTATGCTGTGTCCGATTACAAGGGGTTCTTTTTTTTTCTTGCGCAACGATCGGAATACTAACGCGAGTGACTTTCGCGTCTCCGGCTGCGGTAAACAACGCGACGCGACCGGTTGCAAGAGGAGTCTGTCACGTCTCGCAACTCGCGCAACTCTATCTGCAGCACGGCAGCACGAATTCTACAAGTGTTCCCATGACGCTCGACAAAGGATCGAGAACGTAGATTATCGTGTCGATAATAAAATTGCTTGGCTTTTTTCATGTTTGTGTGAGTAGAGGTCACGAATGGGATGTGGTTTAGTTGATTTTGGTGTTGGCGTTGTGTTGCACATCCTATCGCCCTCGCGCGCGTCGGTGAACCTTAATTACGCGTCCTCATATCTCCGGTGTAGTTTGCAGAGCTAAAGGAAAGTGCGGCTCATGACTGATGCCTTTACCGTTATGTTCATTGAGGTCTTTATGAAAGTTTGTGTTTGTGTGAGTTTTACCTTCCGTTGATATTTACATAAAAGGACTATGCAAAATTGTTTTGTTTGTCCAAGTCTTGGAAGAATGTGGGACTCTCCGTTTATTGTTTCTTTCGAGCATGCTCATATGAGACCCACGAGCTTTTTGACCTCTCTCAAATTTTCTTGTGCAATTTGCCTAGCTTTTGCTGTGCCCTCTGCGCAGACGGCGTCAATATAGGACTTGTTTTTCATCAAGTCGTCGTACATCAACTTCTTATCTTTGAACTCGTCCACCACAAGCTCCGTGACGTGGTCCTTGAGCTGCTTGTGATTCTTCACCCAAGATAAATCCTCTATTGTCTCATCCACTGTTCTATTCAGCAACCCAGAGATGATGTTGACAATGTTGGACACACCAGGCCGATTCTGCGGATCAAAAGTGATAGGCCCTTGCACAGAGTCTGTCACGGCCTTACGAAACTTTCTCGCGATAGCATCGGCGCTATCGTTCAAGTAAACTGAGGAATTTTGATCAGCATCAGATTTCGAAATTTTTTTGGTGGGATCGCGTAAAGCTCCTATCTTTTTTGTTGGTGTCAAGATAGTCTGTGGCAAAGTAAAGAAGTTCCCGTATTTGTGATTGAAGGTGGATGCAATATCACGGCATAATTCCAAATGTTGAGACTGGTCTTCGCCGACAGGAACATGACTAGCATTGTAAAGCATGATGTCGGCTGCCTGGAGCACAGGATATAAGAGGAGCCCCGCTTTTGTGGCGCCCATGGCTTTTTCACTGAAAATATTTGCACTGTCCTCTAGCTTCAGTTTCAGCTTCCACTGCGTCATTCTGTTAAGAGCTCCAATGCTCGTGAGGCAAGTGAATATCCAGTATAGCTCTGTGTGTTCTGGGACGCTGGACTGGTGGAATAATATGCACTTGTTTGGGTCTATTCCTGACAGCAATATGTTAGCAATGGCACCATATCGGTTCTCCGATAAGGAGGCTGCAGATGGGAGCTGTGTCACTGAATGAAGATCCGCCGTTCCGAATATACACTGTGTACCGTTTGGGGCTTCCCTCGAGATTCGCTGCCAGTTTCGAAGCGCACCGAGATAGTTTCCCAAGTGAACGGCGCCTGTGGGTTGTATCAACAGAAAGATCCTTGAGCAGTTGGAAAGTGTCGTTGATTTGTCTGTCTTGGCAGCTGATGAAAACCTTTTCAATTGCTGGTGAGTCTTTATGCGCATGATTGTTCTAAAAGATGGGTGAGTTCGTGGATCTAGAGCGGGTATTTCCGGAGCGCGGCCGATATACTGGACCCTCTTGCATATTTCTCTTGATCAGGTCCTAGTCAAGGCACAGTTCATTCCTGTTTGACTAGTACACGACCTTCACTACTCAGAACCAGTCGTAGTAGTCTTCCGGGTAAGGTCGTGTCCTAGTGACCTACATGGACTTCTGTTTCCTCCAATACTCAAAGGCAGTGTTGTATCGCATAGTCTAATACGACGTGCACGTCGTACCACGTATTCGGATATGGATATACGATCCTATACGAAGTGTACGAAAGTAAGATGAATACGATGGAATACGAAAGTCTTGTTTTTACCAATGTTTTGGGGATGAATCGGACTCGTTTCGATCAACGCCAGAGGAAGCTATTCAAAGTTTATTTTGTAGTCTCTTTCGACATTCTGGTAAGTTGTTTGAAAAATTAGTCTCGCGGAAGCATGTCAAATCAAATCACGCTAAGATCCACGGCAACCGCTTCTTTGTCTTCGCATGTCCTCGCAGCATCAGATGAGTCTCCATCCATTTCTCTATGCATTTATTCATCCAGCATATCCAGCTTATCCATCTCATCCAGCTCGTTCAGCTCACTCGGCTCGCCCCCGCCGTCAGAACTGGAAGGAGTTCCTTTCGAGCCCGATAATGTTTCTTTATACTTGAGAAACACCAACATCTACACCGTTCCCTGAACCATTCGATTTCTCTTCTTTGTTACAACATCATTCATGCGAGAGAAATTCCACGGGCGCGGACATGTCTAGTATGAGTAAGGAATCTCTTGCCATATCATAAGGAAGGGGAGATGTGCCTTTTTGACCTCAATATAACTTAATAACACTCTTGTAGAGCCTATCTTCATTCAACGAAGGTGAAATCCCACCCCATTCCCGTCAGTGACAGACAGTTTTTCGTCACTAATTTTGTCAAAGTGACGCGTGCCTCCTCAGAAGAGGATCGAAGACAAATCGTCACCCCAAAGTTTGAAACGATCCAAGCATCGGAGCTCTGCATCTTTTCGTAGGCTCCCCCTTATTGCAATGGCCAGCCTCTTTTAAACGTTCTTCAGAACAAGTAATGACCGCAGTCGAGATCGTTCGTTTGAAATGTTCAAGCTTCATTCGAGGATCAAGAACAGCAGGGTGTCGAAGGTATCAAAATTAGGCCACTACCGGCACTGTTCATAGGATAGTACAAATGAACTTTGCAGTTGGCCTTCCGAATATCTTGAGCTAGGTATGAATTCAAGACTTTGAGCTCGGTCTCTGGTTTCAAACATTGTCAATGAAAAGCGGATTTGAATGAATAATTGCTCGCTTGGAGGAACTATAAAGCTAAAGATTTCCCAACGCAAGTGGGGCACAACAGGGGTATCAACATCGATGGTGTCAGCCGGTGATCTGAAATCTGATGAAAAATAAACTGATAGCGTCAAGAAACATTATTTCGAGTGATGCCACGTCACAATGAGGCGTCACCCAGCGAGTGCAGCAGCAGGGCACGAGACATTGTCAGCAAGCGTGGGGTGATCATGCTCTATTCGAGAAAGTGGATGATATAATTCTTTTTACAACCCACACTTGTATACCCACCGAAGAGACAAGATTGCCTCAAAAATACTCACTTACCCTGTACGAAATCGTACTTTGGTATAGACGAAAGTACGATACGATGGGCCTTCGTTTTCGTCTGGTGTCACGGTACCCCCACAGGTCGCTACGCTCCCTGGAGATATACTGCGTTCCCGTTGAGACGTATCATTTGCCGACTCCTGTTCCATACTCGGCGGTGGTCTCATCACTAGTGACACTCCTTGTGTAACAACTTTCACTGATAAGGAAACATATGCATAGTATCATCCTCAATCCGGTGGGTAGTCCTTTCGTACTACTATGTATAACTCCATTCTACATTGGAGGATTAGACTCGACAAGCGCGCAATATTATCAAAAAACACACTACTCATTCAACTCTCAGATCAGCCTCAAAATTGAATGAATGCCCATGTCTTTGCATTCATCATTTTATTTATTCGAACCTCCCAAAGCATACTTTTACTTAATGCTCAAAACAGCTTCAAAGCGTAGATGAATGCTACATGTGAGCGCGTCATGGTCGATTCCAAATGATATCTATTGTACAATTTAACACCTACACGTCTGACACAAACCGTCAGCTCTCTTGGTTATTCTCCTCCGTGAATCCACCGCTAGTATTCGATAGATTTAAGCCTCGTTCCAGGAGTCTCTTTTCAAGTTTTTGCCTCTGCAAACATCTCCATCTGTCCAATTTTGAATATTCGTGCACTTTAAATCCAAACACTTTGGGAACATAGGTGTCCTTGCTATGGACAGGCACGGCTTGCGGAAAGTTCTGGAAGAACATTCCCGGGAACGATGTACCGAAGTAAGCACCGTCAACCACCGAGTGGCGTCCCGACTTTGGGTTGTACAAATCCTCGCATTTGGCACAATACAATTTCACAGACATTAAGCGGGGTTGGTCAGTAAGACCAACCGGCAAAAGAGGGTGCAACTGACAGTTGACCCTGGGGCAATAACCAAAATCGCCGTTCTTGTATTTCTCCAACATCTTATTAAGGCCTCGTTGTGTCAAGATATATCTAGCGTGAACTAATCCATACAACAGCCGTGCATTAAGCTCCAACTCATTCCGCACGCCTTCAGGCTGCAGCTCAATATCAATAATGTCCGTGATAATGTCTACCAAGGTAGGCAATTTCCCAACCTCCTGGTTCAATCCCGTGAGATTGAACCTATCACGGATGTAGTCATCGTCGATATCGCAGAAGTACTCGTTGCCCTTGATTCCCAAAAATAAGTCTATCCAATACTCCGTGAAGTCCGAACTGGAATCAGTGTATTGCTCATTTCCATACGACATCGCTCACCGCTCAAGATGTATGGAGGAAAGTTGGAGGACAATTTGCTAAGGGCTACTTTTATTCTTGTACGTGCGCGGATGGGATGTGTTTTCCTCTACTTTTTTCTTATATGAAGGAAGTGTGCCACCGAGGGTCCATGAGTGGGAACATGCAATGAGGAAGGGATATATAAGCAGTAGCTGCAGAAGCAAATTAATTTGCTTAGCAATTAGCTTTCACTCTAAGATATATATTTGATCACCGATCACCAATGAACCAAAAGAATTTCGCTTTTGATTTTGGAGAGACGCAATCACGTATAGGAAATTCTAAGGAGGGTTCGCAAAAGTGAAAAAGAAGCAAAATTAAAATGAACAGTCACAAGTGGCAGAATATTAAGACGAACGGATTTCATTTGCAAAGCTGATTTTAATAGGGTAAACGAGGCAACACTGTGGAACCATCTATGAATAAACGAGCCAAAGGGTAGAACTCGCATACCACGGATTGGCCATCAGGGTGATGCTGACAACTTGATTAGATCTCATACGCTGTCAAGCCAAGACATCAACGCAAGGGCATGATGGCGAAGCTGGCTAGGGTTTATATATTCATATAAAGTTTTGTGAAGAGCTAGGTAAGCAATTCTGGTTCCCAGTCCTTAATCAGATGTATCAAGTAAAAAGAAAAGAAAAAAGAAAAAAAAAAGTCATTTTATCACTTCTGCTAATGACCCGAGTCTCGCAGCCATTCGGGGAAGAAACACCATAAACTGGTTCCTAATTATTATCATCGGGAGCAATTTTTATGAATCATCAAATATTATAATACCTGCGTCACGTGTTCCTGAGTAATACACTTTTCTCTAATGTCTCATCATTGCATTCAAGATATTTAATTTCGTATGTAATCATTCGAACAAAGACCACACGCGCAATTCCTGCCTGGCGAGTACCCAGGTCAACTGCAGACAGCACCTGAAAGCCAGAGCACTATTTGTAGTTTTAAATTGAGCAATATCTGAAAAGTCAACCGAAACAGGTCGTAACGAAATCAGCATGAGGCTTTTGGTCCTCCCACAAAATTTTCACGATGGCGAGGTGCATAGTGTGGATGTCAATCTGAGGAACTCGATGATTGCAACTGGCGGAAAAGACCAGAAAGTCAGTGTCTGGAAGCTTGACGACTTCACAAAATTCGTCGATGAGAACCCGCCAAGCCTAGAGGAACTTATGCCTCAAAAGGTTGTACAGATGCATGGAACGACTGTCAAACTAATTAAATGGTCGCCTACAAGTGAGCATGAATTCATCTCCGCAGATGCACATGGTGAGCTCGTGAAGACAAACCTCAACTCCGACAAAAGCCAAAAAATATTCCCGCCGCCTCATCTGAAAAAATACAATAAAAGTGCAGTTATTGATGGCAGCTGGTCCATAGACGGCCGCTTATTTGCTTGGAGCACAGACGACGGAGCGGTACATTTGTTCGATGCGACGAAGGATACACATCAGTTTTTGGTATCTCGTGACGAAAACTCAACAGGACGAAAAGCTACAATACAGAGAAGTGTTGCGTTTGACCCGACAGGCCGATTTTTGGTGATTTTGGGCGATGATACTATGGTGACAGTGTATCAGTATGACTTCGACAAGAACAGGAACTACCGTTTTGTTGTTGCCAGCAAAATCTCCAGGCTCATGAGCAACAGCGTTACCAAAGCTGCTGGCGTCAATTATAGGAGGATATCTTGGTCTTGCGATGGTGAATTTTTCGCTGTACCAAATGCCACGAAGCAACTGACGTCGGTGGTATCCCTTCTATCGGCATCACTGGGATGGGAAAATAACATAAGTCTTGTTGGACACGACATGGAGTGCGACTTGGTAAAGTTTGCGCCGCAAATATTCGAGAGGAGAGGCGCGTCTGAGAGCGCGCTGGGAGAATCAGACCTTGAAATCTTGGATTATGAAGTCTATCATATCATAGCGACTGCTGGGTCAAACAACTCGTTAGTGTTTTGGAACACGTCGAAGGAAGCACCCCTTTTTGTCATGAATGACATATCTTCGAAACCTTGCGTCGACCTTGTATGGGATAAATCAGGGAAGTACATCTTGATGACCACACTTAATGGTCAAATAATAATCGTTGGATTTTCAGAAGGTGAGCTTGGGGACAAAGTATCTTCTGAGTTTTTGGAAAAATTTAAAGCGACACAAAATCAAGCAAAAATGCAACCTTCTGGGAAAGTTACGTCCGAGCTGAGCGGCGCGAAGAAGGCGAAAGCTCCAGTCGAATGTGTAAGTCAAATTGATGCTGTCAACATTCAAGATAAGGGTAACGTCGACGTCGAAAAGGCCAATGATTCATTAATACTGGGTCGTCAAGATGACGGATCGAGTCCCAAGCAAATAACTGCATTGCAACGGGGAGAGATTTCACCTGATGTGCTTACACCTGGAATGGGCACACGTCCAGGTATTGAGAATGACTTCGTGTGTAGCATGGAAGCTTCAATGAGCTCTGGAGAGAGGATACATGAGACAAACCTGTCAAAGAGTTCAGAGATTCGAAGTGCAAATCACACAGCAGAAAACGCTACGTTTAGTGGCGCACCCAAGGTGACCATGAAGAATGGCAAAAAAAGAATTCAACCTATAGCTCTTTCCAATGGTTACGGAATTCATAGCAAGACAAGTGAGGCAACGGCACAACAACAATCCGCGTCTGGCCACAGTACGCGGGTGTCTATGGAATTCGAGAAACCGTCTTACAATGTATCGGAAGAGTTGACGAGGGATGCCAAACGGCAAAAATTGTCAGATGACAACATTATAAGGAAAAAGCCTCGAAGAGAACCAGAGTCTGTAAGATACATTGGCTCGGTAGTGACCAATCCCACAACATCATTTGCTCAAGTACGGTTGTCGGCACCAAAAGTCCGATCTGCATTCAGAGTCTCGGACGATACTTCTTGTCTCGACATAAAAAATGGCCAAGGGAATGAAAGCGCTCCTTCCAGAGTCACATGTCTGAAAGAAGATACTCAGTTGTGGTCGGACTTCATTCCACAATTTATCCAGTTGGCAACGAGAGGAGCTTCATTTTGGGCATTGAGCACTGCTGATGGGACTATACATACATATTCCAGCGAATCAGGGCGAAGATTGCTTCCGCCCATTGTAATCGGGTCCCCAATATCATTTCTCGAAAGCAAAAGTCATTATTTGATGGCTGTTACCTCGATTGCTGAGGTATACGTTTGGGATTTGAACAAAAGGAAAATTCACATGAAGTCGCCGCTGTCATTGGCTGCACTTCTTGACTTGAACAGCAAACTACAAGAGAATACGTTGAGCAAGGCCGACAACATCACAATGTGTTCGATAACCTCCAAAGGAATACCCCTAATAACTCTTTCAAATGGTTCCGGCTACATTTACAACATAGAGATGGAGGTATGGCAGACAGTGACTGAAGCATGGTGGGCATTCGGGTCTCATTACTGGGATTCGATTACTGACGACAAGGCCTCCACTCCCTTGAAACCCTCTCAAGGACTGAGCAACCTGGACGGGTCCTCAATTATTGGTATGTTGGAGCACAAAACAAATGAAGAATTGCTCAGAAAGAGTCGAGTAGGAAGAGGCAAGCTATTTAACAAGATCTCCAAAAATATGATGATGAAGGAGGGGTTTGAAAATCTTGAGAACACCGTCTCATTGTCTCATCTTGAAAACAGAATCTTGTGTTGCGAGCTTTTAGGTGAGCAGGCAGATTTCAAGTACTACATTATCACTTACGCAAACAGGATCTGCGAGTTAGGTCTACAAGCAAAGCTTTTTGAACTTTGCGAGGGGATTATTCTGCCCTCCAATGCGAAGACAGATAAAGCAACAATCTGCGGTATAGACAGGCGCGAGTTACTCAAAGATATTCTTCTAGCATGCGCAGAGCACAGAGACGTTCAAAGAATGCTCGTGCATTTTGGTAACAAAATCGGCTTAGTTTCCAGGGATTACGAGTGAGCGATGTTAAGTGATCTTCAGCCTGATGAACAACTTTAGATAGATCTGACTTCTTTATGCAGGAAAGATATATACAGAAATGAGAGCCTCGAGGATGTGCGTTAAGAAGGTCTGCAACTCATCATGACAAAGCTATTAAAGTCACTAAAAGCTCATTCTGACAAAGCTTGGAGTGTCAGCACACATGAAAGATTTCCGCTTTTGGCAACAGCTTCGAGTGATAAGACGAGCAAAATCTATCAGTTGTCGCTAGAGCACAACTTTCCTCTCATTGGTGTTCTTGAGGAAACACACAAGAGATCAGTGCGCAGCGTGGCGTTCAAGCCGGAATTGAAATCTTCTGAGCACGACTTCATCGACTTGCCTGCGCTTGCCAGTGGGTCATTTGATGCCACGATATCCATATGGGGTATAGATGAGCCTGAAGATCTCTTGGTGAATGAGCCATCTGACGACGATGAAGATGGAGACGAATACAAGCTGAAACGAGATATTGAATTGTTGACAAGCGCCAAAAACGAATGGAATTTAATGGCACTAATCGAGGGTCATGAGAACGAAATAAAGGCTGTGGCTTGGAATAAATCGGGAAGATACTTGGCATCATGTTCGAGAGACAAGACTATATGGATTTGGGAAACTGATCCTGAGACACTCGAGGAATTTGAGTGTGTCGCTGTCCTCAGCGACCATGAGCAGGATATAAAGCACATTGTGTGGCACCCCAATTACAACATCTTGGCTAGTTCATCGTATGACGATACCGTGAGATTGTATCAGCAGGACCCGGATGACGAAGACTGGTCGTGTGTTGCCATTTTGAATGGGCATCAGGGTACAGTGTGGTGCTCACAATTTGAGAATCCTGCCTGTGACACGGCTCCGAAGGAATGCATAAGGCTTGTTTCATCGTCTGATGATTCCACAGTGAGAGTGTGGTCGTGTCTTAAGCCTGAAGACTCTTCGTCAGAGTTTTCCGATATACCCAGTTCTATCAAGCATGAATCCGTAGAGTTGAGTTGGAAACTTGAGCAAGTGCTTCCAGAGGCTCACAGGTACGCGGTTTACTCTGTGTCCTGGTCTTCAAAAAGCGGAAGAATTGCGTCAGCCGGAGCTGATGGAAAAATTGTGGTCTACAAGGAAAACGGATCGAAGTGGGAGATAGAAAGCATTAACAAATCAGCCCATGGTGTCTACGAAATAAATTGCGTATCATGGTGTAATTTGAGCAACGGCGACGAGGTCCTAGTAAGTGCAGGAGATGACGGACGCATCAACATTTGGGAGACATGAGGCTGGACTGAATCTAGCGATATCCATAAAATATGTTACAAAAGCAACAAAAGAACCAGGTGTTATGTTAGCAGTTTCGAGAAACTTGCTTTAGAATATGACACCAACAAGGATCACGGACCCGAAGACACCAACCAAGATAAGAAGGCAACAGAGCATTCTTCCCCCTGACCGCTTTTGATATCTTTCGGCGCGACGAAGTTCCCTTGAAGCACCCTGTGCATCAGCGCTATAGCTAAGAATGTTATCTTCTATTGAGTCAACCTGAAATTGCTGCTCCTGAATGATATCCTGTAAGTTCAGGAAAATCTCGTTAATTTCCTGTGTATCTTGCGAGATCTGCCGAATCTCGCGCTCGCGCTCCTCAACCATGAGTGACTGCTCCTCTAGCTCTTCCGCATTGATAGGCTCATATGAGATTTGCACCTGTAATTGCTCAGGACTTTGCAGCGTCCCACCAGATAACGCTCTATCAGCAGTATCGGCAGTAGCTGCACTTACTACTGCGTTTCCTCTATCGATCATTTCACTCTCAAAGGCTTTGTATCTGCGCTGGTAGCTCTGGAATTGACGCAAGCTGTTTCTCACCAAGTTAAGAGAGATCGCCTCCTTTTGTCTCAAATACCGCAATGTATCTTCGTCCTCATGATTGGTCTCGCAGTTATTTAGATATGCATTTAGTCTCTGTGTTTTGTCGTTTAGGCTTTTGAAGGCCTCGGTGCACCTACCCGTGAGGTCAATAAATTTTCTGCTCATGTCAGATAACTCATTCTTTTGCGTGTTTGAAGATTCTCGTAGAGCCTCGAACTCTTTCACAAGATTTCGGATCGGAGTTAATTGAACATGGTTTATATTGTGAAGAGTGGCATCAATCGACAGAGAGATGGACTCGAACTCCGGGAAATCCTTATAATGAGCAGAAGCAACGCTGGAAGTCTCTAGATCATCTGCAAACGTTTTATGAAATGACATGATGAGGCGCTTTGAATATGTTGCGATTTGGGTGTAGCATATTTGGCAAGAGGGCACACCTGGAGATACCGGTTTTCACGTGACCTTGATCAAACCGCGGGGCAGTGACTCGGGCCTTTTGAATAGGCAAGACACCTACGTGCTTACATTCAATAGCTGCGTTTCCTTAATTACATTCTTCCGAATTGGTTGATAACGATTTCCTTGCTGTACTCAATCCGCAACACTTTTTCTTGGAAACTTTGATCACATTGATAGTCTGAAATTTATAATTGTGACCGAGATCATTTCATCGAGTCAAGTGAATTGTGCGGCGTTTCTACAGTAGTGGCGAATCATGAAATACGTATACTATATTGTTTCAATTGATGTAGCTTCTATAAAGGTCAGCTATAATCTGGCCAGGAGTCAGTCCTCCTCCTCCTCGAACTTGGCGAGACAGTCGAGGGCGGCCATGCAACCGGTACCGGCGGATGTGATGGCCTGTCTATACTTGCTATCCTGCACGTCACCAGCAGCGTAAACGAAGGGCACGGAGGTGGCAGCGGTACCTGGGGTGGTCTTGATGTAGCCTGCCTCGTCGGTCTCCAATTGGCCGGCGAATATTTGGGTGGCTGGAATGTGGCCTATAGCGTAGAACAAGCCATTCACCGCGAGAGAAGACTTCTCGTTGGTCTTGTTGTTGACAATGTCCAAGCTATTCAACAACTTACCGTCTCCCTTAGCCTCAAGGGCAGAGGTGTTCCACAAAACCTCAATCTGCTTGTGCGTGGTGGCTCTCTTTTGCATGATTGGCGAGGCTCTCAACACATCTCTTCTCACAAGCAAGTACACCTTGGAAGCGTACTTTGTCAAAAACAAAGCCTCCTCACAAGCAGAGTCTCCTCCGCCGATAACGGCCAATGGCTTGTTTCTGAAGATTGGCACGGCACCATCGCACACGGCACACGCAGAGATACCCTGCTGCCAATAGGTTTCCTCGCCGGGGATGTGCATTCTCTTGGCAGAGGCGCCAGTGGCAATGATGAGCGCATCTGTGGTGATAGGCTCCTCATCCTCGGCAAACTCCGGCCACAATTTGAAGGGTCTCAGAGACAAGTCTGCCTTAGCGATGGTCTCGGTGATAATCTGCGTTCCAAATCTCTCACTTTGCTTTCTCATGTTGTCCATCAATTCGGTACCAGTGAGACCATCGGGAAATCCAGGGAAGTTCTCAATCTCGGTAGTAGTGGTCAACTGGCCGCCGGCGGCAATACCGTTAGCCAACATGCCTTCGTACATGACTGGATTAGCCTCGGCACGTGCCAAGTAGATGGCAGCGGTGTGTGCAGCAGGGCCGGATCCGACGATAGTGACTTTGTGATGAACCATTCTAGTGTATATCAATGTATGTTTGATGAATTTAGATCTCATGCAATCGACGCCAACGATGGTGTTTATATAGCAGTGCCACGTGAGGTCTGGCCGCGGCAGGGTGACAAATGCTGCGTTGCACTGCAGACAAGCCTGTTTTCTTATTAATCGATCTCGCGGGTTCTGCGATCGATACGGCTCTGGCCGAACTTCGGCATTGGGGCCGCCTGTGCTTGCTTACAATTTTCAAAGCCGTCCCTATTAAGCACCATCACACCGCACGTGACTGTACTGTTAATATAAAGTGAATGTCCGTTTATGGTTGGTTCGTCCTTTCTGCACACCATTGTAGTACTTGCTGTAGCACTGCATATTGGATGCTTTCTTTTTCTTCCCAGTGAAAACTTTTCACTGTAGATAACTAATCTCTAACAAGGAATTAACGAATGCTTTATTCGTTTCCTAGAGCACTGACTTGATGGACACACCATATTCTATCAAATCTGGTTTATTACACCTTATCTCTATGATAAGTTATCAGTTATCAATGTCTTACAGATCTTCCCCTAGTGCTGGAAGAACTAGGCAGGACTCCTTCGGAGTTTGTGTTGAAGAACAAGGCCTGGGGCGTTGAGCAACGTTACGCATACTGCGTATAAGTAATATGCTCAACCTGCGCTGGCTGCCTAAGATCCTTTTCTTTGTTCAACTGACTGAGATCGTCAAGGATCAATGGGTAAGCCCTTAATCAGGATGATTAAAAACCTCAATCATCACCTGGTCTTACCACACAATAAGAGTTGAATGAAACTCAGAAGTGGAGTATCTGTTCACAATGGATCTCAATGGAGTATGTCGTGATCTATGAAGATCTTGGTTGAATTGACAACAAGTGTCTCTCCAGAATAAGTCTATGTAAGACACGACATTCTCGCTCATTGAGATAAGTTTAGTTTAGTTTTTACAAGACACTTTTATAAGATACCAATATCATTATGATACCTTCTACACCAACACCAACCACCTCAGCTATGCCTACTGAAACCTTCAGTGACTTGATGGGTAAGTTCTCTTCTCCGGAGAGTCCGTTTATTTATGACACATCATGTCACATTGGATATCAAAGACTAGCAAGCCCTACGAATGTTTTATGAGGACTATTAATAGATGCTCGCGCATCTATACAGTCCGTTCATTTAACACCAACAGTCCCGCGGGCGAGATCTCGCTTTGTATGTCAGGCAACAAAAACTAAGTCAAAGTAACACCGTAGTTACCCGTTTTAATGGGTTGAGAGAGAAAAACATCAATACTTTCAATGTGCTACTCTTTATATTCTAAAAAGCTTATTAAATTTCAAAAGCGGATGTGTCTTCATTTGTGATTTTGGTGCGTCATCTCTCGTGGAAGATATTGAGATCTGGTCACGCATTGAACCGGAACGCGCGCAAAATTAGCCTGGATTGCTCAATTTGATCTTCATCAGAGTCTGCATGAGTGAGGTGATAGAGCCTTGAATTTAACCCTGATTGATGGCTGTGGTGTTCATGATGGTCAACTCAACACGAATTTGGTGATAGTGGGGCAGTGCCGGTATTTAGGATTGAGAAGCACATTAGTGAGAAACCATTGAAGCCCTTTTCTTCTATGCTCAAGCCAGTTCTCCGTTTGCCAGACCCGCAGCAAACTGAGACTGTCCTTTGGTGGAAGTGTTGGAAACTCGTCTCCTGGATACGTTTTCATGAGTTTGTGTTGAAGTTTCTCGATATCACTGTACCTCTTATATAGAAGAATCAGTGAGTGTAAGGCGTCATTGACCACAACTCGTATTGTCCACACGGTATACAGCCCTGAAAGACCTTCTCCAGAGATAAGATGATATTCACCGACGAACACATCGGTGATATGCGAGGCCTCCGTTACGTGTTCATGAGCATTGAGACCTTCACTGAGATTGATGGGCACAGGAGCAACCTGTTCTAGTTTTACCTGTTTTCCGTTTGCCATTCTCCGCTTACTGGTCATTCGGCAATGTGACCCTCTCAAAAATATACCGGGAGGTGCGGATGCGAGACCCGTGGAGCCACAGTGGCGACGCTACGAGCTCTCGGAGCCGATACTTACCATATGGCTCTTGCAAAATCAGAATAGAAAAAATTAGCTTCTTTGGTATGAAACTCGAATAAAAAAAGGTCCTTGGGGGCAAACATAAATGCCAAATATAGCATGAGGTTTTCTTGTTTCACCTCCATTGTGTCATTCACCCCCAAATCGGAGCTTATGCACGAGGAGCAATAGTACTGCATAGGTGGGCGGACGCAGTAGTGAATCATTGGGCGGCGGGAGGCCCCCCTTTACGAAAATAAAAGCCTGTAAAATCGCCACAGGAAGTTCTCCTAAACTAAACTTCAGTTACAGCTATATTCGAAATGGTCAAAGCAGGTATGTAAGCAATCACACGGCGTTTGAAGAGGAGGAAAAATTAAAGCGCAGAACACCAACTGCAGTCTTTTGTTGCAGCATTCAGATTGTTGCAGGCCCTCCTTTCAAACTTGACCACCAGGGTGAGCAAATTATTTTCACCAATTAGTACAATTGCTCGAAGACACGTGTACACCCTCTATGGCACATGATGCAAGCGCTGCAAGCAATACAATAAAAAATTGTTACTAACGCCCTACAGTTGCAGTTCTTAGAGGAGACAAAAAGGTCTCCGGTGTCGTTACTTTCGAGCAAGCTGCTGAATCCGACCCCACCATTATCTCGTGGGAGATTACCGGAAACGATGCCAATGCCTTGAGAGGTTTCCACATCCACACTTTCGGCGACAACACCAACGGCTGCACTTCCGCCGGCCCCCACTTTAATCCTTTCACCAAGAACCACGGCGCCCCAGAGGATGACGAGAGACACGTTGGTGACTTGGGAAATATCGTCACGGACTCCGAAGGTGTTGCCAAAGGTACCAAACAGGACCTGCTCGTCAAGTTGATTGGCCCCCATTCCGTGCTTGGTAGATCTGTCGTGGTTCACGACGGCACTGATGACTTAGGCAAAGGAGGTCACGCTGACTCTTTGAAAACCGGTAACGCTGGCGGCAGACCAGCTTGCGGTGTCATTGGCTTGACCGAGTAGAGCTTGACCGAGTAGAGCTTGACCGAGTAGAGCCACCTACGAGTACGTTATGATTAAATGCAGATTTCATGTTCCTCACCATATTTAGTCACGTACAGTAATTATACCACCGCATTTCACGCGACCATCCTTGACAAAATCAATTAGATATCGTCCCTCGACCGCATTGATTCCTAAGGTGACACCCTCGTCGATGTAGCAGGGCTCGCGGTTTTTATACTTGAATTGGTCGATTCGAAGATTAGGATAGATCAAAGCAAAGTATCGAAGCATCATCAGTACTAAGAATGGCCCTGAAACAATAACATTTTTCAAATTCTCTTTCTTGCAAAATGCCTTGTCGTGATGAATTTTGTGTAGATTGTACGATAACGCATTGAACCGCATTAGCTGCGTAAGAGTGAACCTCACATTTGTGGAGTGTGAAAAATCTCTCTGTTGGAATCTCAAATCCAATTTCGGATCGTTATAAGGCTCGTTTGTGTAAAGAAGAGTTCTTGTCTCCCTTATAGTTACGCTCTTACCCGTCCGGAACTCTCTGGAAATGCCAACAAACGCATTGGTTCCAAGACATCTCACTGACAGGACTAACTCGGAACACAGTACAACATCACCCACCTTTGGGGGAAGATCAACAAAATTCAAATTACCGCTCACCCACATTCTTCTTTTGAAGAGCTCATTTCCATTCTCATCTAATGGGGCTTGGTAATTATCGTACCCATCCAGGCCTAAGCATGTGTTGGACTGCGTGTTGAAGATGAATTGAAACCCGTAAAGAGGAACAGTCGGCTTTATCGTTTTTGGGAGAATCTCATCCATCAATTTGGATAAATGGTTTATGCCTCCGATGGAATAAGTATCATCCCAGATCCAGCTTGCAGAAGCGATGCGATCAGCCCATCTTCGAGTCTGGATTTTCAATGCCGCCATTGAATCTTACACGAACTAGCTTGGAAACAAAAATGTGATCAGGAATTATCGAGTTTCGCCAGATGAAGGCGTTGCTAGCATCAACGGACGATGAGGAACAGCACTCTGCCTTTATAAAATTTCATCGATGTCAGTGCGCAGAGGCTCTTCCCACAACTAGCACATCCAGCAAATGTAAGGATCGTCATGGGGTGATTAGACAGAACGTAAATTCTAAGTAAATTCGAAATAGAAAGCTAGCATATGACTAATGAAAAACTTGAAATTTATATCACGTTAATTTGGCCGAAATGAAAATCAGAGCAATTCACACTTAATCACCGATTAATTAGCATCTGCATGCAAGCTTTGCGAGTATCTCCATCTATTTTGATCGTCCGACGTGAAGAGCTATTGAGCTCAAGCTGAATCATGGCAACTGTTTCTGGCGCATGTGTGATTTCAAAAGTGTCTGGCCTCATTCAGGTGTTCGAGGATACCACACCATCGAAGCTTATTTGGAGGGCGATTGATCAAGACAAGTCGCTCGAAATCCCATTGAACAAGCTTTCAAAGCTTCAGGCATCTCCGGAATCATCGCCCAAAATGCTTCTACGGCTATTTTACCTGCTTCCTGACTCCCCTGAGGCCAGGGATCTCAGATTAACATTCAACAATCGTCAGACAATGACGGCAGTAAAGGAAACATTGCAGACGATCGTTGCACGTCAAAAAACTGTGATTAAGGATACCCCTACACCAGCCCAAAATGTTGGAACTCCCTCCAATGGAACACCTGCAATGTCGGGGGACAATTCAAACGAAAACTCTCCTTCTCCAGGTGACCCCTTGGATTTCTCGAACCCGCAGTCTTTGAGTGACACCAGTCTACTAAAAAACAGACAGCTTCAGCAGAAGCTACTTTTGGAAGACAAAACACTTCGCAACATTTTCACCCAAGCCGTCATAAAATTCAAGCTTTCGCCTGCAATATTTTGGTCAACAAGAGTCGGGCAACTCAGAACGTTTGCCTTGAGTATTTGCCAGCACAGAGGGCCATACAATGTGTTGTCGACAATCAAGCCAGTGGCGACATCCGACAATCAGGTGAATGTGAATGTCACCAGGGATACTATCAAGGAAATTTTTGAGACTTATCCAATTATACGTCGTGCATGCCAAGAACTTGTACCGGACAAGCTCAACGAAGGTGAATTTTGGTCCCGCTTCTTTAATTCCAAATTATTCCGCAGACTTCGTGGAGACAAAATTAATAACAGCAACACAAGGGGCGATACTGTTATTGACAGATACCTCTATTTAGATGGCGACTTTGCCGAAAACGACGAGACTGTTACCAAGGGAGAAACCGCGGGATCCGCAAAAGACAAAAAAGTCAATAAATTCATCGACTTGCTAGGGAATGAGGTTGATAATTCACAAAAACTAGGCGTGTCACCAGATTTTACAATGAAGTTTTCTAACGAGACAGACGGCAAGAATGGTCCTTCAAATATTCGGCCACAGTCATCATCTGGCAGGAGGGAAAATGAGATGCTCGTCTTGATGAAGAACATGAACCAATTGTCTAGCAAAATGATTGGTTATAGCAATAACGCACCATCTGACGCTGTTGCTTCTGAAGAGATGATCGAAGAGATGGAGAAAGAGGTAGAGATCAGCGACTTGAACGAAGCGGGCGAGATACAATATGTCGAGCTCAATTTGGACGCACATATTTCGAGACACAATCATAGCGGAGATCGCCCGTCGTCATTGAAACGTACTGAAAATGAATCGCCGCTAGATCTTCGGCAATACGTTCAAGAGAACATATTTGAAGCATCTGCAGATGGCATAGATCTCAGTGAAACATATGAATCAAGGGTCGACGAAATTAACAAAGCTAATCATGACATAACGGCATTAGTTAAGCACAATTTCAGGGTGTTCAAGCTGACTCATAGCTATAAAGATATCGGCCAGTCAACCGAGCCCCCACTTTTAGACCATCTGACGATTCAGGAGCTAATCGGCTTCAACATCACCTTGACTGAATTCTTGCTGCACTTTTGGAATCTTTTTATGAATGGAGGAAACCCGGTGCAGTTGAAGAAGCTCTTCACTGCGTTGCGCGGAAGTCAGTCTACGTTAATGGAGCTCGAGAAGCGGATCAAGTCAATGATCGATGACTTCCCTCCGGCGAAAGATAATGAAAAACAGCGAGAGAAACTTTTGAAGGACCTCGAAACATGCATTTTCCCATTATCGGCGTCGCTTTCCAAAGCCATCAACGATTACGTTGCTGCTGTGCGCGCCGCGAATGAAGAGTCAAGTAAGTCAGACACAGTCAATGAAAACGGCAAGCGGCCACTTGTCGAATGAAGAATTGAAGCATGGCAAAGTTTACAAAACTGAGGGAAAACCTCCTCACACCCATTTTTTTTTTTCAAAACTGTTTTCCTTTTGTCACGTACTATATGCCCCAGGTGACCTTTGTGTCTTGTGTGCACGCCTAGGATGAGGGTTGGGCCATCGCGGAAAAGCGAAACGAAAAGCTTCTTGATCTATATTGTACGTACGCAAAAATAATGGCAGGTGAACAAAAGACCAACGAGGTCTTAAAAAATATCAAGAATAAGCAAAAGCGGCAAAAAGTATTTGCCACTATCCAAGCGGAAAAATCGAAAGAGAGACATAAAGCAAGAGCTTCACGAGCCAAGGAAGAGAGAGAGAATCCTCAGCTCAAGGAAGAGAGACTCGCCAATAATGTCCCAGAAACCATTGAGTCGAAAAGAGTCTTTGACGAGACCATTGCTGTCGACGTCGAGGGCGAGGATGAATTCGATGAGATTTTCAACAAGTCTGAAAGAGAACCAAAAGTGTTGATCACAACGAATGCAAATGCTAAAAAGCCGGCGTATGAATTTGCTGACATGCTCACTGAGTTCATACCAAACGTGACATTTGTGAAAAGAAAGCGGGAGTATCTGATGAAAGATATGGCGTCATACTGCTCAAACAGAAAATTTAGTGACTTGGTTGTTATCAACGAGGACAAGAAGAAGGTCAATGGTATTACCTTCATTCACTTGCCCGAGGGTCCCACATTCTACTTCTCAGTCACTTCTTTGACGACAACTGAACAAATTAAAGGCCATGGTCGTGCCACATCTCATATTCCGGAGCTCATCCTCAATAATTTCAACACCAGGCTAGGTAAGACTGTGGGTCGTTTGTTTCAAGCAATATTTCCTCCACGACCCGAAATTCAAGGCAGGCAGGTGATTACATTGCACAATCAAAGAGACTATGTTTTTTTCAGGAGACACCGGTATGTTTTCCGTAATGAAGAGAAGGTTGGCCTTCAAGAGCTAGGTCCTCAATTCACATTGAAATTGAGAAGATTACAAAAGGGAATTAAGAACGAAATTGAGTGGGAACACAGGCCAGATATGGAGAGAGACAAGAGAAAGTTCTACCTTTAGTCGCAGCATGATTGGTTATTTTGGGATGGACGGTCCCAAAATCAGGTAGTATTATACTCGCGCTTGAATTTAAATCTTTCTTTCCTAGAACAAATTATATACTATTTCCGCGTGATCGACCATAGATACAATAATCCACTGAAAATTTTGGAGATTGTACCTAAGTGAGGCATGACAATCAAGTTCAATGCTAGATTAGGGACCTGTACACGGCGGCACGTAATGACAACCTCAGAGTTTTCCGAACGCGCCTAACACCGGACTTGAATGCATACTGTCGGTGCGCTTCTTTACCGGAGTACGGTTAGGGCGTCACGCTCGGCCTCTTCAGATCGCACATACAACACCCCTCCTCAAGCCAGTCAATCACAGAAGCACGCTTTGCAACTGCTCTTGGTGTTTAATCAGTCCATACCCCTGCTACAAGCCTTCATTCTTTTTCAATTTTTTTTATTACTCCTTCTGAACGTTCTCTTCGCAGAGTACTCGACTTCTCGATCACCGGAGGGAATTTGAGCGATTTAAATACCAGGCGTGAAGCAGACAACGATCTTCATTTTACAACGCTCTCATTGACAACGCAATTTTTATTGATTAATCAAAGACGAGCGAGAAAATATATTTTCGTATTTATCTCATAAAGAGTCGTCCTCCGCAATGATGTCAATGGAAAATACTGGTGTGACCCGAATTCTTCAAGCGTTGGAGGTGATCTATGAACCAAAATCAACAAATGCCGCCCGCAGAGAGGCTCAAGTCTTCTTGGAGTCTGTCAAGGCAAGCGATGAGTCGCCGTATTGGGGGTTCCAGTTGGCGCTTCCGGAAAACTATGGCAAAAACTACATTGTGCGCCATTTCGGGCTTTCGCTTCTTCAGCATGCAATCAACAAAAAATTCCACACACTTGACCGCTCAAGGGTTCTTGTGCTTCGTGAATGGATCGCAGCACTTGCCGCGAAAACATTAGAGGATGATTCCCACTATTTGAAGGAGAAGTTAGGCTTTTTGTGGGCATCGCTCGCGAAGAGAATCTGGGGAGCATTTCTTGTGAAGGCGAAGCCAGAGACAGATAGCATCAGTCTAACAAAGGAAGACACTGAAGATGGCTGGGTGTCTATGGATGCTGAATTATGGAACCTTTGGAATGGGTCTGCTCAAACAAGAGAATTGTCCCTCATCATCTTGAGAACTTTGTTTGAGGACATATATTTGCTTGATGACCCCGTGGCCGGTAAGCGTAGCAACATTCTCAATCAGCTCAGCGTGATGATTATCACACCGGACTCAGTGCTCGAGAAGATATACGAACCAAGCCCGACATTATCTGCCTGCAAACACTCCAAAGATGGTTGGCTAGTTGAGTGGAGCAAGTTCTTGGTTGAATCACTAACGAGGAATGATATATCATCCCCAACAGTGCAACAATTTGCTCCCAAAATTTTAAGTACATTCAAAACCTGCTTGCACTGGATTCAGCCATCAGTGTTGAAAGACGAGAATGTATTAAGCATTTTGATGAACATTTTGACTATTTCTGATATGAAACTAAAGACCCTTGCTATAGACTGCTTGCACATTCTCTTCACGAGATCCTACACTGATGCGGATTACTTCGATTTTTTTATTGGAAGCATCTTTACACGCGAGGGAATCGAAAAACTCTCGGCATTCTACCTCTCTCTTGTCATCGATCCAGATAATTTCGACGAACAGGCTTACGCCTTACTCAAGAAAACAGTCGAAATGATAGTATCCTTGAGTGAATACCTTCTGCCACTGTCGCCTGCGAAGAGTCGAATCAACTGGGAGAAGTCAAGTGTTGATCTCTACCTCCGACTAGTTTTGGATACAACAAAGCACCCCAGCCCAATAATTTCCGGTCTTTCTTTGCAAATGTGGGTCACAACGCTTAGGGTTGACGAACTTAGCTCTAAAAGGCAGGTCGTAGAAATCCTCATGGAGTTACTAGAGATATCAGCAGACAGAATAATTGATTATTCTTCCCTTGACGAGGACGTTCCGTCACGGAAATTCCTCGATCTTGATTTTGATTCAGCTGCTGACTCGGCGTCTTTTTTGGCAAATTACAAGAAGTTCAATGAAGACATCGTGAGAATAACTGTGTGCAAGAAACCTGAAGAAGGTGTGGAATGGTTAGAGAAAAGACTAGAGGCGTTTTTTAGCTCCGCAGTTGGGCACCAATGCATTACTCAGCATAGATTAGATGAAAAGTCTGAACCCTACAACTATGGGGTTGCACAGTTCAACGTGATCGAAAATAGTATACGAGGAGTCTCAAGATGGAGAATCTGGTACACTGGAGAAGACTTCGAGTCTAGAAATATTCGTCTTAACGGATTAGTTGAAAGCTTGGGGGAGAGGCTTTTAGCCATGAACCTCGCCTCACCCTTGCTCATCCGAAAGCAGGTACAAACAATGGTACAGTTCGCACCCCTTCTCAAAGACGTCAGTCCATTGATGTTCAAAGTTCTCGAAAAAATATTGATTACTGCCACATTTGAATATCAAGATAATCTGACAGATGAAGACAGGGAAGTTGTACGTGATTTGAGGACTAGCTGCGGAACGGAGCTCAATAGATTGGCATATATCATGCCTGAGTCTCTTAAAAACATTTTTGGAGATCTTGAAACCGTTATTTCAGATATATTATCTTCAGACAAAGTGAGCAATCATGAGAGCGTTGCCTTCAAGTCATTCTTGTTGGTAATCGCCTCTAGATCGTCGATTAATGAGAAGGAAGATTTGTTTGCTAAAATTGTGGACCCAGAGCTCTCAGCCTGGTCATCTCCCGAGACCGAGAAAGGGCTCATGGACTTACATTGGTTCATGGAAAGGATCGGGATTGTCGAAATAGCCCAATATTTCCAGAAGAGAAACATCAAAGCCGATACGAATTTGCTTGAAGCAGAAATGGACGATGAAGGCCGCGCCTTGAAAACTCGGTTGAAGGAGCGGTGGTCATCAATTTTCCCAATCCGCGCTACACGTATCTTCATTCAGTACAGCATAGAGAAGTTGAATCATGAATCGCCGGAATTTTTGAATTTATTGAGGCTTTGGAGACCCAGGGTAAAACCAATAGTGCCACATATTCTTCAGCTTCTTAAACAAATTCAGGCATACCACAACCCAGATAACTGGAGAGAATTGCCGGAGGCTGTCCTAAGCTTTTTGCGCTATAGTCGCATGGAAAGATTCTGGCAACAAGGCGTGTCTACACAGAGCAAGGAAACTTTCATCGAGGAGAGTGTGAAGGCGGCCTTGACTTTAAGGGAGTTTGCAGACAGCGTTGGGCATTTAATCCGCTACACCAGGGAATATGCCTACTTAACAATCGGATCATTGTCTCAGCTTGAGGATACGTTTTACGAAATTCCTGATATCGCAGGATCCTTATGGAACGCTTTGGCTGGTGATACTGTAGGCATCACTCTCCATAGCTGGAAGCACATGATAAATAGCTGTCTACGAAGTGTTGTGAAGAATTGCCCGATCAAGTATGTGGATATTTTCATGGCAGAGCTTTTGCCAAAAGCCTTACGGGACATTGACAATCTTTTGGTATCCAGATGGGAGAAGGTGTACATGACCGGGCTTCAGCTCCAAGGAAACGAGGATAATACTACACTCAGTGAAGAAATGATGGAGGAGCACATGCTCAGACAACTCACTGCCACGGTTGTCAGATTCCTCATGGATATCGTCCCTCAAGTCAATGCCAAAAATGTGAGTGACACTCAATTTGCCTGTAAAAGATTGGTGGCAACAAACAAAGAGGTTATGGGATCGTTTTTACAACTTTGCTGCCACATCATTGGGTTCAAGGATACAAAGTGCTCATTCAACACCATATTAATTGCTCGTAATATACTTCCCGAAATTGTCTACAAAGACGATGACGTGGACAAGTACCTCTGCGAGACTTTCATGAAGTCATTGCTCGGTGTGATCATGGAAGATTACTTTGTTGAAACACATTCTGAGGCAGGAACAGCTCTCACCACTCTTTATTGCGCGCTTAGATCAAAAAATGACCTCCCTGTTCAGGTTCTTCTTGGTGCGCTTCCGAACATTACTCCCCAACATATGAGCAACTTCGAGACCTTGTTGGTTGGCTCCAGATCTTTGCGTCATCAAAGATCAGCACTTCTCGAGTTGATCAGAATAGCGAAGACGAATGAGCTTGACGCAAGTGAAGAGAGCGAGCTCAAGGACAGGAAAAAACAACTTGAAGAGGCCAGCGTACAAAGAAAGAAGAGAATTACGTCGAGTGACATTTTGAATGATCCCTTCACTGAGAACGGTGCGTTAGACAAGCTTTTTGATACCGAATGAATTGACTACTATAGACAACCAAATACAATTGAAAGTAAGCCTCCATGGAAATTCATTACTAGTTTTTGGGCCGAAGCGTCACTATATTCCTCTTGAGCTGGCCAAGATCGTTGTTCGTGGTCTCCACTGTCATTGTGTCTGGCTTTTTGGAGTTTAAGTCTTCTAAAAACTCTTTGACAGATCCGCCAACGCCAAAGTAGTACTGTTTCGCTGCAACAAGACCCACATAGCGCTGCGAGTTCTCGAAATGTTGTACCATCGTGTCTGATTTAAGAGGTAAAGAATCGGGCGAATAAATTGTTTCGGACGTAATAATCATATCGGGCAGAAATGGCGCGACAAGGTTCACAAATTTTGATCCCCATGATCCGGAAATAAACAGTATATCCAAATTTCTCTCCTTGAGATCAAGAGTAAATTTATCTAGAAGAGCTGGCGTGAGTATAAGTTCATCATTACCTAGAGGAATCTGAGAGTCTGAAAGATCATGCAATAATTCTGGGTCAAGAGTAGCCGCGTAGTGTATCAAGATGTTCGGAACAGTCACCAAGCGCAAAACCTCGAAGTTGAAATCTGAAAAGATGAAATGAGATGGCTTGATGGCATTGCTGCTGAAAAGCTTCATCATCAAATAGCACGTCGGAAGAGCAGTGCCGCAACCGAGTTCGAGAAGACAGTCAAAATTCTGAGTTTCACCGTTTTCATATAACGCATCCAATTTGTCTACCAAATCATACGAACACTCCCACAGCTTGAAACCACCCTCGTACACGTTCTTGCGAAGATCGACTTCTTCAGACGAATTTCCCATGAGAATGCTGTGCACCTCATTCGCGTCGCCGTCTTCTTCTGTCATGACTTGATGTTTCACATCGAAGAGCTGTCTTCTGTAGACAGTGTTTTGATTCGGCGTTTGATAATTATCAAAGGTGAGCCTAACACCTATTAAAGACTTGAGAATATCGCCAAGACTATGGAGTTTTGGCTCGACACTAGCGCCCTCTTTCCCTTCAGTAATTTTCTTGGGATAAGAAGTTTTGTTTCCTTTCGTCAAAGTTTCATCATCGGAAAAGTCGTCCCCATTGAAACCAAAGGCAAACAGCATTATGTGGTGCTTACTTGCAGATGATGAATACTAGTTCAGGAAGCATCGCGAGCCTCGAGGTCATGAAGCATGCACGTGAGGAAAACATCACGTGATTTGAAACTTACATTCAAGCCTGAAAAAAAAGAGCCCAATCAATGAAGCACGGGTGACTCGTATGTATGAGGAGACAGTAATCTGACAAATAGAACATAAAGCTACCACCTTGCATGTCTAAAAACTGGACTATCTCTAACAGCTTATTTCGTAACTCGAAGTTTCAATCCCGCGCCAATGGAATCCGATCTGACTATCTGTTGACTGAAATCAATCTTTACGATTTGCATCAGAAACTGGTTGTGGAAAACACCCAACTGGAATTTCATGCTTATCGTGTTTCAGGTAAGTTTAAACTGGGACGTTGCGGCCGTTCCAATTTACGAGCTTCTCCGGTGTCACGATTTCCTTCACACAAGTGAGGGTGTCGCATTCAATGTGCGCAATAGGTGTTGCTCCACCCTAAGTAATGCAGTAAATTAGTATGCATCAAAATAAACGTTGGAGTGATTAGTCTCATGAATTGACGGCAAAAAAGGCTGGAGTTGAGTCTCACGAACCTTTGAACATTTTAAAAGCCATAATTAATTGCCGTGCGCCAGAAGCGAAGGTCTCTAGAGCATACTCCGCGCGTGTGGGTGCAGGTGTCCGTTTGGCAGCGTCACATTTCGTCTCCGGAGCCGGTGCAAGCGTACCTGATTTGCGATTGCTGAAACCTCTGTATCATCAATAGCTGCCAGCCAAATCGTCACCAACCCGTTGCAAAACCCTAGTGACGCAATAGACACAATCTTTACACCGAACACGGATTACACAACATCCGAATATTAGAGAATTCCTAAACACGGCCCTACTCTTCGCATCGCCCTTTCTAGTCTGGCTCCCTTGCAAATGGCAGAACCACAACATGGAGAGGCCAAGCGCCCCAGCAACAAGCACCGCTCAATTTCTATTTCAAACGCTGTGCTCGAGCATCTGCGGCTCGCGGGCAAACATGTAACGTTCAACAAGGAGGGTGACATCATTGTCGGCTCAGATGTGTTGTCGCCGACGTCACCCTCGTCACCGTGCCTGATCTCGGACTCAGACGACGAAGAGTCTCACATAGCCGCCGACAAGATGGACCTTGTGCGCAAACTCAAGAGCGTCGCCATGGCGAGTGACCACGAGCGGCAGTCACGGAAACTTTCGATGCTGAGTTTGACCCGGTTCCGGTCTCACCCACATTCGACCACGTTCACGCCCGACCCGCGCAGACACCATCACCTGTTTTACTCGCATGCGAATTCGCATTCTAACCTCCCGGAGTTCAACAAGCGCCCGCCCACGGATACACCCATCGTGTCGAGCGTGGCATCACCGGAAACCAAGTATCAGTCTAGCGACGATGAAGACGACGTCCTATTCTCGCAGTTCCGGGCGCCTCATGACCAAACACTTCAGCGGAAAAAGCCGCCCACGTCTCGCCTACAGTCTCCGGTAGATGCGTTCAAAAAGACGAAAAACATATCACATTTGAGCTTGACGGAACTCAACGTAAACCTTCCAACAGTGGCCAGCGATACCCCGCCTAGGAGCGGCTCCATATCACCAAAGAATACCGACGTCGGTACGCCCCTTGCACCGTCCACAGAAATTGATACCTCGGATCTCAAGCCATCGGACCATCTCGAGGCCATTGAGAAACAGCCGCTGCCCGCGCCTCCTAGCATGTCCGATATAGCCACTTCGGTCAAGCACGTGCCCTTGTTACGGCCGCTGACGGTGATGGCCAAATCATCAGTCAACTCTGCCGAACATACGCGGCACACCTCGTCCAAGCTCGATCCTGATGTGTTTTACCAGCTTACCGAGGACATCTTGCAGGACGTACCACAGGATCTTCAGCACCAGTTTGGGAAGACGCCTTCGTTTGAGAAATTGAAAACCTTGCTCATGCTGAAGCCATTTCCAAAAGCAAAGAAAGCTTATACTCTCAACATCCCTGGCCAGACTTCATCGAAAATATCGCCCGATGGTAAGATTGCCTCAGTAGATGTCGGGTCCAAATTGGTCATTGTGATGGTGGGACTCCCGGCCAGAGGCAAATCGTATATAACTAACAAACTCACCAGATATTTGAACTGGATTCAACACGACTGCAGAGTATTCAATGTGGGAAATACGAGAAGAATGGACAAAGACAATGTGCTAGGCCCGGCCCATCGACCTTTGCCCGATACCAACACACCCCTGCCTTTTGAAGGTCATTCACCAAATTCACAGCCAATATCACCGACATCGCACTCTGCCGACTTTTTCAACCCGCAAAATGAAGCCTCCAATCAGCTCCGTGAGAAGTGGGCTATGGACACTTTGGACAGTCTTTTGGACTGGGTTCTCAATGGCTCTGGCTCGGTAGGTATTCTTGATGCAACAAACTCCACAGTGAAAAGACGCTTAAAAGTCTTGAAGAGAATTCAGGAGAGGACAAATGGTGAGTTGAAAGTCTTGTTCTTGGAAAGTATTTGCTCAGACCCAGCGATTCTTGATACAAATATTCGTTTAAAACTCTCTGGCCCCGACTACAAAAACATGGACCCAGAGGTGGCCTTGCGAGACTTCTTAGGCCGTTTGCGTAATTACGAGAGGGCATACGAAAGCATTGACGAAGTTGAGGAGGCTACGCCAGGTTATCAATACGTGAAGATGATTGATGTTGGAAAGAAGGTTGTCAGCTACAATGTGCAAGGCTTCTTGGCATCCCAGACGGTTTATTTCTTGTTGAATTTCAATTTATGCGAGAGACAGATTTGGCTCACACGGCACGGCGAGAGTATTGATAATTTAAGCGGAAGAATTGGCGGAGACAGCGGCTTGACGAAGCGCGGAAGACAGTTTTCAAAAGCCTTGAATCGTTTCCTAAGCTACCAAAGAAGAGAGTTCCGTAAAAAGCAACTCGAACGATTTTCTACGAGACTCGAGCTTAGGTATAACGAGCTTACGGGGAAGCTGGGTGAAAAGGGTGCTCTTCAAGATGACCATCCCGTGCAAGTTCCGACTGAGCCTAACTTTTGCGTCTGGACATCCATGTTGGTGAGGTCCATAGAATCAGGCAATTGTTTCAATGACCAAGAATACAACATAAAAGCCATGCGCATGCTCAACGAGCTTGGAGGCGGCAAATTCGAAGGAATGACATACGACGAGATACGCAGGAAAAACCCCAAGGAATATGAGTGCCGCATCAAAAACAAGCTTTCTTACAGATATCCTGGAGTGGGGGGCGAGTCCTATCTTGATGTGCTAGTGAGATTAAGACCTTTGATCAATGAAATAGAGAGGACAACCGATCACTTATTGATAATATCTCATAGGGTCGTTTTGAGAGTCTTGTTGGCTTATTTCATGAACTTGGACAAGTCGTCGATCGTCGAGTTGGATGTGCCTCTTCATACGCTCTATTGCTTGGAACTGAATCCTTACGGAACAGAGTACAAAATGTACGAATATGATGAGTCGACTGACTGGTTCCGAAAAGTCGAGCCAGAACACCAGAAGAATGTGAAGGAAGTCGGAGTAAACTATAGAGAACGGAAATACTCGGTCATTCCCACCGCACCTCCGCTGCTGTCAAGAAGTATAAAAAAGCCCGGCCTTGAACTGCAGGCAGGCAAGCAGCCAAGTAACTTCAGCATTCGTATGAGTCTTGGCCTGGGGGTCGATGAGAGAAGACCTGATGACGAAAAGGGCGTTAGCCTCAATTTGTCCTCCTCGCGAAAGCTTGCTGACTTGAACAAGTTGCGCAAGCCGTAACTGATAGGGATGGCATGAAGAGAGTCATTCAAAATGACCGATTTTAGTCCGATGGGTAGAAAAGACAAAGTTTGTAAAATGCAAGTGTTGGGTAATTGTTTAAATGGCAAGAATGTTAGACAAATACAAACTGTGACTGGGGATCAGAGCAGGCGAAAAGGGTCAGAATATGGCGAGCAGGAGTCTCTTCAGTCAGTCTACTTAAGTCAAATGACTTCGCGCCGTGACAATGCCCGTGTAAGCCATGCGGTATCAAAACCTTGCAGACACAATTTAGAGACGGTTAAGGACGAACGACTCTCAAACATTCGATTACCCGATTAGTCGTGCAGTCTCACAATTAACGTCACCGTGTGATAGACACATTCGCGGGGCATCTGTGCACCTCGCGTGAAGAAAGATAAGTGGACGCGGCGTGCAACGGATGATAAAATACCTAGCTCATGTACGCTTTGAATAAGAGAACTTTGCATTGTTTTGTTTGCCAAATTCTCGAAAACGCGCAGGTTTTGAAGTTCAGAGGCTTGTGAAACCGGCCAAGCAAATGTAGCGGCCATGAAATAAGTGCTCTTTTTCGTCTTGCCCGATTAAAATGTAGTAATTTCCTGCTGAATCTCATCATACAACGCCACCCCCGCAAGAGGGTCACCACCTGAGACATCCAGTGTCATGTCTGTAGCAAGCCAAAACTTTTCCCAATAATACTTATTGATTAATTGCAACTCAGAATTGCTTCAGTGTGGCAATCGAAACGGGCCAAACCTCAATTTTCATTGCACTCCGAAAACGTATGCCGCATTGATCTTGCCTCTATACACTCGTCCTCAGTAGCAGACAGCAGATCTGCACGTACGTACTACTAGTTTCCCTTCACATCAGACCCACAATATATAATGTCGCCCACAAACCGACCTGACGCAAAAAGCCCACCAGAAGCAGCCGGTGGTCATCCCGGTCCTGCAATGCTGGTCTCCCATTTGCCACTGAAAACGACAGTGGAGCGCAGACAATCGATAGCTAGCTTATCGCAGCTCGGGGTGTCTCAGTTTGGGCACCTCGAGGAAAAACACACCACAAGCAATGATTCCAGGGTGAGTAGCGCATCAAATGCTCTGAACGCCCCACATTTGACAAATGTTTCTACCGGGACGTTGGGTTCTAATGCTATACCTACTTCCGCGAGTGGAGCTAAGGGTGTCACCGGCCCAAGTGTCATCAACAAGCAGCTTCTATCAAAGCTTAACAAGTCACTCAAGGAGAAGCAAAAGACCACAAATGCTCGTGACACACAGACAAAGAACCCAGCTCTAATCCAGAACGTCTTATCGACGTCCCCGCAGTTCGCAGCCGTTTCCAATATCGCAGGCAATGTGGGCTCATCAAATCTGGATCATGGAAATGTGTTAGGCGTGGCGAGTTATGACGACCATGCAAAGTCTGACACCAACGAGGTAGATATACTTTCAGTGACAGCCAGCGCACATAATCAGAGCAAAGACGGTATCGCCAAGTCGAAAGCGAAGCGAAAAAGCAAGAAGATAGCGAAGCAAAACTCCACGAGAACAGACTTTTTCGCTGCGAAGCTAGCCAGCGCGGTTGACGACGTCGAATCTTCTGATAGCGATGAGACGTTTGTTTATGAAACCAACGCGCACGAATTTGAAAATGAGAGCATCGAAGCATCGGCCAATCCGGCAGTCTCTAATTTAAGTCCCTCAATAGTGAGCCAAAGGGACCAACGGAGTGTTGAGGCTGTCTTGCAGTCAGAGAATATTGATTACGCGCCGCCATCGATTCAAATGGTTCAAGACAACATTTCGGTCTCTGGCAGTCTTAAAAATGCCCCATTCGAGACTAGTACGAATAGTCTTGTGGGCGAGCAAAAGATAGGGGAAGACAAGGAGGCAGCATCTTATATTCCTAGCATGATAACATCCAGGGCCGAATCAATTCATTCTTTGCAGTCTTGCAAACCCAACCTTCGCAACTCATTCCACGCAACACCGCCAATTACAACCGGTATAAAGACCCAAATACCAGTGAATCTGACACCTCACAACGAATATCATGCTTTCAGTGATCCTTACTTGGAAAGACACTCACGGAACCTGCGTCCCACAAGAAAAAGCAGCTCTCACTCCATATGGAGCGACGAAAAGAAAGATCATATCACGCGGTCTCCTCACGCGCCGTATGGCCGGTCTAAGAATGCCCTCCAGGCTGTGATTGCCGAACACCCGCAGAATTCAACCAGGCATTACCAAGAGGGGATATATGCTTATGGAGAAGAGGATGGTACTGGTGATGAGGCATCTTCACATGGTGATTCGCACCTGATATATACAGCTCACAACATTCAGGAGCCAACTGTTACAAGCGGAAGTAAAGGTGGTGAAAGCTTTGTTGCAGGCTATAAACCGAGAAGCAACAAGCCATCCACAACGTCGTCAAAACTCCGCTCAACAACATCAAAGTTGTTCGACAAAAAGGGAGCACAGCCAAGGCGCTACAGCACTATACCTGACGATATTGACATTGAAGATTTTGATGATGAACTCATCTACTACGATAACAATAATGTGAGGTTTCCTTACTACAATCACCCCAGTCTCAATGAAAGCTCATCTTTATTGAACGGACACAAGCTACCCCATCATCGCTCATTAAATCTCAACTTCAACGGACGGAGGGCCGCAGCCAATCCACGAAATACAAGATACGTCTCATTGGGGTATGCTCCACCAGTAGCGTATACAAATGGGAATAAGAAAAACGACATGTTTCCTTTTCCCTACCCAGATGGCCAGCCTCAAAGCTTTTACCATTTTGACGAATACGACGAGGATTCCCAATTGGAGACGGACAAAGTTGAGAACAGAAAGCATTTGAAAGGCAGGTTATCATTTTCACCTACCAACACCCAATTTATGTTACCTCGCAAATCGTCACGTGATCAATCCAAAAATGAAAAGCTAAAAATTGTTAGAAGCGTCATATACACCTTGATTGGTGCAATTTGCATATTATCATTCGGCTTTATTCTGGGGTTTCTTCTCGCCTCCACAAAAGACTTAGCCAATGTTTCCATTCTAGGCATCAACCATGCGACTGTGAGTCAGGACGAGTTAATCTTCAACGTTGTTGTAGAGGCGCTCAACCCAGGGTGGCTCACAGTTTCGTTGGAGGAATTGGAACTCGATATCTTTGCAAAAAGTGGATACCTAGAGCAGCCAGAAACCAGTGCCACTGTTGAGACGGTTTTGTTGGGCACAGTACTTAATTTTGAGTCTGCGCTCCGTTTTGAAGGGGGCTTCATCAATCGACAGGCCACTCAACAAACTGGTGAGATTAAATTGGTTGGCCCGGGGAAAAACCTCACAGGGTCACAAGTAAATGCGCTATTTTCCAGCGCCACTTCATTACTTGGAGATGACGAAGACCCAAAAATGCCACACGCGCCTTCAGATAACTCTGACAAATGGGCCATCATATCGAAACATCCTTTTGATTTGATACTAAGAGGGGTCATTAAGTACAGTCTTCCTTGGTCAAGTAATGTGAAATCTGTGGCGGTAAACAAGATGGGATTCATAGACCCCTCACAAACTTTTTAAAATGTACTCACAAAGCTCGTTAGCGCAATCTCCCTGGCGCAATTGAAGCCATACCCGGAATTCTTTCGGCTCGAAAGATGTCGCAGCAGGCTTCGAGTTTGAGACAAATGGATTGGGCTCCATCAGCCATTTCAGATCTTGAGGCAGTCGAATATGGAAAACGAGCACCAATCTACACAATAGAGTATACATTTCCTTGACAGATAGTTGGTCTCCAGCGCATTTTCGAGACCCTAGGCCAAATGAAAAATGATTAGATGCTTTTGAGGGATAGAATTTGCCTGTTTTGTCTAGCCATCTCTGAGGCTGGAAGCTCTCTGGATTCTGACACACACGCGAGTCGTGGTTTGCAGCAAAAACATTCATCAAGATAACGGTGTCTGTGGGAATGTATATCTGCCCAAACTGGATTGGTTTTGTCGTAAGCCTGGGTAATCCAAGTGGCAAAACCGAAAAGTTTCTCAACGCTTCATAAATAACGGCCAATGCAAAATCACAATCAACCTGGCTCGCGGCTGCCAGCCAAGCTCTCATGACATTGCCCTTGCTTTTCGTCAAGAGCTCAGTGTACAATTTATCTTGCAATTTATATCCGTTTTTTGAACATGATAATTGGCCTACTGCATAATTTAGCGTGAAGCCCAAGTTATCAAGACCAGCGCTGAGCATGGTTAAGCATAAACTCCGCGCCTCTTGGCTCGTCAAACGACGGGCTATTGATCTTTCACTTCTAATCTGAGCAAGTAAAGAATTTGAGCTCGGGAGAATATTAGCTTGTGATTGTTCCTCGAACAAGTCTTGGAGTCTTCCGATGTACTTATCTCTTTCAAGACTCCAATATCTTGCATCATTGAAAACAAATTTGCTTAAGGGGTACACTCTGAAGATCGGAAGATAGTCTTGGTAATTTGATATGAAAGACCTGAAGTTAATAATGTGATTTTCGGTCTCGATTATCCTGTCCGCTAGCTGTTTGTCTTTGCCATGTGTGTCCAAATAGATCCCAAATGTAAGCAGAATGGCACATCGGAGAACAAAACACTGAAAGTGACGAATTAAAGATACATCAAGAACAGACAGAGATCTCGAATTAAGGTCCCTTATCTGGAGTAGCATATTCTTGATTGTATGACGGGAACAGTCATCTATCACAGATGTGTGATAGGTGCTGGTGAGGCTTTTGACTGACAAATACAGAGATAATGTCTTCCTTTTTTTTCGAAAAGACGGACCAGCTGGCGTGGTACCAACTGTAGGGCCCTGGCTAGACGAAACGATCTTGTGAAAAGTGTGCAGGGTGGGCCTGGAGTTGAGAGAAGTTGAGTGAAAGCTCCAAAGATATTCAATATCCTTGCGATTGTTCACTATAACAACCGGAGTCTGCCCCAAGTACACTACATATATCGATTGAGAGTATTTTTCACTCCACTCAATAAACACCTTGCTCGGATTTTTCAATATTTGAAACGCATTGCCCACTAATGGGTAACCTGGTATCACAAAGGCACCGATGATGCGCTGCTGTGCAAGTCTCCTCTTCAGAAAATAGTATCGGATCCCATAAAATATGAGAAAGATTACTGTAAGCAAGGTTCCTAGCAACATTCATGCAATAAGAGTGTGCTTTGTACTGTTTGCAGCACATGTTTGTGAATGTTGATGGTTGCCTGTAGGCAAACCTGAGGCGCGCAAAAAAAAAAAAAAGAGAGAAAAAAAAAGTGAAAAAATCAGCACGCATGGTAAGGTCTTAAAAGTCGACGAAAGCTTTTTCCAAAGAACATGTGGACAAAAGATGTTTGTCTCTAAGTTTCAGAATTCATCTCGTGCGCTCAGCTAAAGAGAGATCTTTTCGTTTCTTCAAAGCAAAATCGAAGATTTATTCACCGCCTCTTCGGACGAAGGCAAAGTGGAGCACCGCATGTGATGTGACGCGACCTGGGATGTGATGCGACCTGCATTGGAATTTCGCGCCTTGGTTCCGGTGTTGGGTCGCGGGACATGCATGATTGTTTGCGCGATTTTTCGAGATCCACTACAGAGTTCTGATAGGTGACAAAAAAAGACCGGGAGAACAAGGCTTATTGTGCTAAAAGGATGTGCCCTTATCCGTAGGGTTGGAATGTCTTTGCGGGATAGATCGATAAGCCGTTGTTGTCTACAACATGATGCACATTTTGCAGTATCCAAACATTGTGTCTGATTCCTGACCACAGTTTAGTTTTGGGCATGTTTAGCCTAATGTCGCTTTATTTTTTTTTTCACTGTCAGTCAACTAAAGCTGTACGCTTTTACGATGAGCGCAATTTATGCGTCGGGTACATAAAATTTGCCTATGCAAGAGTTCACATGATTAAGACAAAAAATTGAAGTATTTCGCGGATCAGTCCCGTGCAGACCTAAGCCACGGAACTCTCAATGTGCCTGAAATCATGTGTGCATATCCCTATCTCAATATATTTATTCACGAAAAAAAAATTGAGACCGCAGACGTGAGAAATAATGGGACTTTTTTTCGCATAAACATATCAAGCCCCAGTCACTAAGTTTTAACAAATCAGGCGTATCTTTGTATGTTAGCTCAGTCCGGTGTACCAGAGGCCCAAAACTCTGTGACCGCCGATTCACCTCTTCTAGTCCGCAACGAAAGAAATGGAGAACTTGGTTTTTTTTGCGCGACCAGCTCGCATAAACATGTCTTGAGCCCTGTGCTATTCATCGTATCTGTATATCGGGCATGACCTGGCCAACGTGAGCAGTTGCCTTTGCAAGAATGAGTTCTCAGCTTACTTACTGGTTCAAGAGATGAAAGCTACTGATATAATGATGAAATGCCTTTTTTGGTCGGCTATAACTATGAACGTGCTTTTGCCAAAAGGTTGTTTGTACTTGATTCTCTTATGTCAAAATATCGCGGTTTTTGAAGACATACCGAAGAGTCGAATTCATCTGTGCCCAAGAACAACCGTTATGCAGACTCGGACATATGCCTAGTCCTTCACATGCAAAAAATTTGTTTTTACTAGATTCACATGATACGAATGGGCCCATTGTGGTCGAATCATTATGGAGCTTCAAGTGTATTTACGACACCCTGTTTTTTTTTTCTTATAATAGAGACTCATACCTCAGGTGCTCGGAAAAAAAGGTTCACTTAGATAACTCACGCCATTTTCACGTCGCTCACGTCGCTCACGTAGTTACAACACAAATCAACTTTTACAAACGTGCCAAGAGCCCAAGCCTGGATTTAATTGCATTCGGCGGTGTTTGCATATCAGTTCAGCACGCCTCACATCAGTATTTATAGTTCATGTTCCATGGCAAGCAGTGATCACCGACGTTCCGAGTATCTGAAGAATGGTTGCAGGGAGTGCAAACGGCGCAAGATCAAATGTGACGAGTTTGTTGATCCTCCTCCGGAAGCATTTCTGAAGATCAATCACCAGGGCCGCGAACTGTGCTGGCAATGCACCAGGCTCAAGAAAGTTTGTGAATATCCATCCAAAGGCGAACGTGTTCCGCGAATCTCGAGAAAGACTCTTTTAGAAAGAATGAAAGGTTCACAAGATCATGACGCTTATGCGAGGCAGTCGTCTTCGGCTAGTCCTGTTGATCCAAGACGTGTTGTATCCATACCTATCGATCCGCAAAATTCAGATTACCGCACGATGCACCCGCAACCGCTTGGTCCCCCACCTGCACCGCCGCAAATGATTTCCCAGTTCAATCATGCACTATACCCGGTACCCACCCTTCCTTCTGGCCAGAGGCCCCAAGATGAAAGAATCATGCAATCTGGTATGGCTCCACCTTTTCCGAACGACCCTAACGTGCATCCGTTTCCGATCGGACGTCCTCCGAACGTGCCTTTAGATGCGCGTCAGGTCTCCCAATCATCATCTTCCAATACTAGCTCGTCCACGCTGACTGGTCCTCGTTCTTACTATTCCGGTGACCTTGCTCTGATTGCCACGGACTTGAACAACTTGGTCAGTGGAATGATTTTCGAGGTGAACAATGATTTGAAAAATGAAAACGAACTAAAGGTCAAGGAATTGGATCAGGCTCCTCTAGAATTTTTTCCATCAGGTCCAGATATGCCGCGCCCAAAGTCATACAATCACGTACCTAGAAACGTCGGAATAGACATATTCAATGTCAGCCCCAAGGAGCGAATTTACTTACAAGAGTTCTATCTGGGATTTGCAAGCATCATTCTTCCTTTCAGTGCTTTTGACCCAGTCCTGATGTCCTACTACAATCCAATGCGAGACATCTTGTTTTATTGCGCCTATAACGAGTCGTTCATGTTGGCTGCTATTTTGGCTCAAGGAGCGCGTTCCGTGTTTATGCAAAGTAACTCACTCGATGATGAGTTTGCATATTTTAAGTACTTACTGAAGTGCCTCGAGCTATTGGGTCCAGCGTTGGGAGACCACATGGCCAAAGTTGAGCTGGCTCCACTACCGAATATAGAGGCGGTGCTCTTGACAGTTCTTCTTTTGACATCGTCCAATGCTGCGAACTCGAAGCAGAATTGGAGACCGCATTTGCGAGGGGCAAAGGATATCCTCCTCAAACACACTACCAGCCAAAAGAACCTTTCGAAGTCCAATTTGCTTCTACTATGCAAATACTGGTTTATTTCATTTGAGATATTGGCTGGTGTGGGGCTGAAGTTTGGTGGCTCCATAGAATCAGAAGAAGAACTAGATCTTTTGTTTGAGTATTCAGGCCGGGATGAGGTGCACGTGTTGAGCAATCTTGGATTAATTGCACACAACGGCTTTTATCTCATTGGGGGCTACCATATCGACTTGATTCCAGCGTGGAAAGACCTCATCAAACTCCTCAACAGGAAGCGAAAAAACCTCGATTACAAAGCCGACGATAGCTTCGAGTATTTGCGACTTTTGGCCATCTTTGAGCGCCAATACAACGTCGAGTATGTGAACAAGAAGGCCTTACTCAAAAATACCGACTTCCATGGCGGCTTCATTCCCGCAGGCATTTTGTTGGATCTTATCAATGTCAGTCATGATCATGTGATCATAAGCTGGATGGACACCTCACAACAAATGTATTGCCTTGCGGCGTCAGTCACGATACTCACGGAGTTTTTGGGCGTATCATTTGACTCCCCACAAGTGCAAACTTTAGTCCGAAGGTTGACTTTTTATCTAAGCTTTCTCGCAACTTGCGCAGAATCGCCGCCACTTATAAAATGTGCCCTTATGATGATTCAGTGGCCAATGATGGTGGCGGGCCAAAACCTGTTTCGTGAGGAGGAAAAGCTGCTGATTCTTGAATTTTTCGCATTGGCTAAAAAGGCCGGTTCTGGTAGTGCTGAGTACACCGCCTCACGATTGAAACGAATTTGGAAGAATCGTGAGACGGGATTGACTGAGTCAGTAGATGATGGCGTTGACGTTGTTACCTATTAAAATAACTAGCTCGGTGCTGGTTGCCATGAGCTTTTTAATTACATGTGAAAAGCAGAAAGGTATAATTGTATTGATACGAAAATTAGCATTCAACGCTTTGAAGGACGGAGTACCTATTCTGAGCATTGAGCGCGATCTGAAGGCTAGTGCTCAAGGGTAAAGATCCTGGGCGTGCCTCGTTGTAATCATTCTGTATTTTCCAGCCAACTCTTTCCGCCCCTAGCCTGGCGCCATCCAAATTTGCTGATGTTGGCCCGACACGAAGAGCTGCGTTCTTGCCTACCATGTATAAGGGCAACTCTTTGCTCCATCTCAAATCATCTGTAAGGCAAGGAAGCCCGCCCACAAAATCAATTGGAAAGTCTCTGATAATGGGCTGCATATATTCGAGGTTTTGGACATTTGGCGAGACACCTGTGGCGCAACAAACATAATCAGTCTGCAAGTCATATTCACGCGCCTCTTGATCCGGCCGTGTCTCAGCTATTCTTAGACGCCATCCGTCTTCTCCATGTTGCGCTTGCTTGATAAAGCTGTAGTCCAAAATCTGTAGCATGCCTTTCTTGACATGCTTCTGAAGCTTTTTGTAATACTCGGGATTCATCAGTCCGCCTTCTCTCGCGTCGTGAATGAGCTGAAGCCTTTCCTCGTCCGTATCAAGCATGTAAAAAGATGACTTTTTCAAATTTTTGTATTTAGTGACCCAATCCAAATGAAAGTCAAAGTGTTTTATCTTAATGAAACTTCTCAACAAGAGTGTGACTTTTACTCCGCGATCACACGAAATGTGGGCAAGTTGAGCGGACGTTAGCCCACCCCCGACTATGACGAGGGAGGCGCATTTATTTTCTGCTAATTTTTTTGTGATAATTGGAGGCGGAAATGAGATGTTTTTGTTGAATAGATGCGTCGTGTGGCAGGCTTGTTCCAAAGTCGCATTCGCATCCTTTAGGCCTGGTAGTGGGTAATTGATAATGCCGTCATGGCCGCTTGCCACAACGCAATTTTCGCAGCCATAAACCTTCCCACTTGCGGTGCGGACTGTGAAGCCAGTAACAGTTTTACTCTCTTCCATGATCTCGATATCCCCATAGGTCAAAGATACAACTCGATCCTTTCTTATGCTAGACTTAAGTCCATATCTATCAACAATGTCTTCACAAAAGTCTTTGAAAAATTTTGTCGAAGGCCTATAATAGTCTCTGTAATCTCTCATGTTGATGTCAATAAGGCCAGGACGATCGTCATTTCGCGTCTCGCCCTTCAATGGCGAAGCCTGCTTTTTAGCATTTTTTTTAATGATGCGCTTCTGCTGGTGCTTCGAATACTCCTTGCCCACCACATTCTGTATTTCGAGAAGGTCTTCTTCTCTCCCATGCGTGAAAGCGTACGTTATCATTCCGTCAATATTGACAGGGTCTGGGTGGAAGAACATTGGTGATCTCAATGCTGGGATCTGACAACTCTCGAACTGGTTATTCCATTGCCCCATAAAAGAATCAGATACCGCGTCTAATACCAATATGTCCGAAGCTTTAAGTTTTGTGGGCAGTTCAAAACGAATTTCCTTCTTGGCTCCTCGAAGCACTTTCGCCGACTTCGTTCCCCTTTGTCTGAGCCAGTGGAATCGCTGGTGCTCGTCTTCAGTATAAATCGATCCTGCCGTGGCTTCGCAGAGTCTTGAGGCTGTGGCAAGGCCACAAGGGCCACCGCCAACAATCACAACACCGAAGTAGTTTTCACGGGATACACGTTCTTCAGACATTTTTAAACTATGGAAATAAAAATTTAGACCATTTTAAATAAGACTGGAGCTTACGGGTGCACACTTATACTGTTGTCGATTGCACCCACCAAAGTTGCCTGCAGGCCACCCTCGAGGTTATAACCACACTAAGCGGGGGCGAGCACGCCGGACAATAACCACGTTAGTACTTCCCGCAAAACCCTTCAATTATTGCCAAGAGACCCACAGCTCCGGGATCGGGAATTCCTCCGTCCTCTTGAAGGTCGGCCTCGCTCACGTACGATGCGCGGCCAAATTTGGCCTCTAAGTTTGCGGTTTCTTCGCACCCACGCTTCGCAGCCGCGATCAGCAGCTTGAGGTCCTGCGACTCGACATACATATCAACAAATGGTTGCAAAGTGTCCACGAGCGTACGTCCACCCTGACGAGCTTTGGTGTATTTAAAAAGACCATCATAAAGCGCGTGTTTCAAAGCGTTTGCAACCAGAGAAACATTCGAACTGTCCAGTTCTTGCAAATTCTTCACTAAACTAGTTAAGAATATCGCGTAGATACCTCCTGAGGTGCCGCCCATACTGTTTTCAACAATGTCTGTAATCACGCTCAACGTGGCCACTGGATCGTTCAAATTTTGCTGAAACTCCTTATCGGTGTCAAGTTTCTTCAAAATAGCTTCGGCGCCCTTTTTCAAGGTCTCACCGCAGTCACCGTCACCTACTTGTGTGTCGTATTTAGTAATGAGTGGCTCCTTCTCGATGACAGCCTTCAACCCACTTTGCAATGCGGCTTTAAAAAGCTCACCATCGACTTTGAAGTCAGACTTAGGAATGACAGCATGTTCCTCTGGAGATTCAATTTCGGTCCTGGGCTTCTCCCAAGCATCAGCCTTGAATGCCTTTGGTTTCCATCCAGGTGCATCAGTTTCCTTGTCTAAAAATGCCAAAACATCTTGCTTCGAAAAGTCGCTTGTGGCGGCGGATTCGAGGTTCAAAAGTGTGATAGAAAATCCCGGCGAGTTGAGCGAGGTGACAAAGTCGGAGACCAAAACTCTGGCAGGTTTTTTATTAAGTGGGCAGCGCTCCACAGCATAGTGCGTGATCGCAAGCAATTCCAAGGAGGAAGTCCCACCAATATTGTTTACGACGAGCACATAGTCGCCGTTGGGGTCAAAGTCCACATAGTGACGTTCCTTGTCATTGGCGTCCAACAAGCGCTTGTATAATGTGTCGATGAGGTCGGTAATCTCGGGAATTTTGATCTTCTCTCCGGGCTCATTGTGAATGCCCAAACCCAACTCGGCAATCGTAGGGTCTTCGTGATGCTCACTCTCATCTTCTCTCCCTGGAACAGATGTCCTGTCTAGAGAGGCACTCATGGTGACCAAAGACTCGTTCACGCTACGGCCCAATTGAGCCACTTGAGTCAACTCGGCCCCGGTTGCTGAAGCCGCCCCGACGATTTTGTGCACAATTGCCGTACCGGCAAGCCCTCTTCTCCCCACCATTTTGTTTTGTGTTCTGCCCACAGCGACATCATCGGATACACTGACCAATTCGATGTTATATCCGTCACGTTTTGCTCTTTCAGCAACAAGACCAAAGTGCAAAACATCGCCGGTGTAATTTTTGACGACAATCACCGCACCTTTCTCCTTGTGGGCGGTGGCTTTCACGGCAGCCATAATTTGCTTCGTCGAAGGAGACGCGAAAATGGCCCCCGATACAGCAGCATGAAGCAAGTTCGAGCCAACAAACCCAGAGTGAAGTGGCTCGTGACCGGCACCGCCACCGCTAATAACGGCAACTTTCTTGTCTTTGTTCGGCACAAACACCACTTTTTCGGAGGGAATAAAACTGATGTTCGGGTTGCAAGCCACTAATCCTCTGAGCGCAGTCGTGACGAGGTCGTCATCTTTTGGGTATTTCCAGTGCTTAGCAGGTGCCATTGTGTTTATTGATATTTATCGGTGTAAGTACTTCAAATTGGTCTTTTGCTCACCTATATGTCAATGGCGTCACGGCAGCTTTTAACTTTTCCGAGCGAATATGCAGTTGCGGCAATAGACGCATTATGACGGACATGAAACCACGCAGCCCACAGCAACAACCGTCAACAGTTGTTACGAGGCTACATCGCTATGGGATTTGAAGGTGTCAATTTCATGTGATTTCTCACCAAACTGTGAAAACTGGGGCTCATATATCTCATGGCCTTCAACTCACTTCTGGCCAGTTCAAACATCATTTTGCTTCAGGCACAGACCATTCATCGCGCGAAGAGCGCGCCGAACTGTAACCTGATACGGGACACCGATCAATATCCATGACATCGCCAGGTATGACATCCTACTGCACAAAGGAAGCCAAATAGAGTATTGATTGTACCCAGAATCTTTGAACTGCTTCCATTCGATCTCTTGCTAACTTTGCCTTCGCATATCCAGAAAACGGGATTTTTCGGTTTCCGACTGTCTCGGAATCCACTGCTTTTCGGTCACAGCTGCCCGTTCGCACTCACCTGCCGCTTAGGTAACTCGGGTGATGCACCTAGTTTTAGTAGAAGACGTATACAATAAAGCAGACTTGCGAAATCCCAAGTAAACAGACGAGACTGGCTAAATAGCGAGCATAAGATGGGAGATGACTCGCCCCCAAATTTACGGAAAAGGAAGTCAAAAACCTTCACAGGCTGCTTCACTTGTAGATCCAGAAAAATTCGATGCGATCTAAAACGACCGTTCTGCCAGAATTGCAAGAAGGCGGGATTTTCTTGCGGCGGGTACAGTATCAAATTGAGATGGCTGGTCCCGGTTCAATTTCGTCCCAATGGCAGAAATCCCTCGCAAGAGCCTGTTGTTTTTGAAAAGGAAAAAGACAATTATAACGACGCGAAAACGCCAGAGTTTTTCCAAAGGAGACACGTGGGATTCGTTGTTTGGGATGCGGAGAAGAATTGCAAGCCATACGAGACTTATGAAGAGATAGACCAAGATTTGAATGCTCTCCGTGGTAATCAGGTAACTGGAGAGACGAAGTTCATGGGCCCTTTTGGAGTTTTCTCGCCTAGCTTGCCGAAGCGTTCAGAGAAAGTTTCAACGAGAACCGCGGAACTCGGGAGCTCGCCTGCAAACAAAACTTCTACCCCGGGTCTTCCGGATCTTGGTAACCAAGCTAACGACCAGTTGTGGCTTTCAAATGAATTGAGGGATCATGCTCTTTTGACAGCGGCTGCACTTAATGGAGATCCCCAGTTCTTGAACCTTGAAATGCAGCCGTATGGGTATCAATCGTTTCCAGACTCACTGTCAGATCTTTTAAACATGGTGTTTCACAAAACTTCTCATCATCAGGTCCTGAACACGAATGCTGCTCCCATACCAGGATCTGGCGGCCACATTCTGTCACAAACCCTGTCTGCATCTTACATGCCCGGTACTAACCTGATAAGTTTGCCAGAACAGCTGAGCCAGGATAGTGTCTCAATCAACCCAGCCAATCAGCATTTGTTCTACTCCAACTACAACAACTTTTACTACAATAATCCTTATCAGCCCAATGAGACTCTCGAAATTCAGCTTCATGCCAGCTCCCTGAAACACGATGATGTGTCAACGGACCTTGTGGAGGGCGAAACCTCACACACTACTCAGATGCCCGAGTCTCTTATGAAAATTGTGAGAGACCCTTTGCAGCCCAAGCTAGGGTTCGATGTGTCGTTGCCCAAAAATGGGGTCTTACTACCCACAACGGCTTTACTGGTGGAGCCTCTCACAAGGTACCTCTTAAACTATTATGTCACACTGGTTGCTGACTTGATGACAGTGATACCCCTCACTGAAAACCCCTGGAAGACAATCTACTTTCCCAGAGCATTGATGGCCATTGGTGAGCTCTCTGCCCTTGGTAAAACATCCATTGCCAAAAACGCGCTTTTGAATGCATTGTTGGCGGTCGCTGCTTTCAATCTTCAAAGTAAGTTCCTCAAAAATTCGGAGCAAATGAAATTCTACTTGAACTTAGGCATCAGGCTTCGGAATCAGGCTAGTTTGTTCGTGAAAAGTTTGCTCGACTCTCACGGAGACACACAAGATGGCATTGCGAAATGTGTCGCTACAGAGAAGTATAAGGACATTTTATGTGCCGTTATGTCAATGATCTCTGTTGATTTGGTATGGGGTACTATGCAAGATACCAATTATTACATTAAATGGTGTGAAAAGGTTATTTATACCAAGATGACAAACAAGAATAAGCTTTCAGCAAAGGGCAAGATTTTGCACAGAATATTTCTGAGTTTGAAATTGATTCAAGACTCAACTTGTCTCGATGTGAAAAGCATCAAAGAAGACTTTGCCATGACATCACAATATGGCCACGATGCCAGGATGAGATTCGATGCCGATCTTCATGACAATCCGACGAAAAGCAATATCAAGTATATCATGGATCGCTCGGTCAAATCCTCACCAATGTTTGTCAACAAGAAACTCATCAACACAAACAAGAATGACGAAAATTTTGCAACTGATGCTTTGTATGGTTTGCCTAATTCGCTCATTTCACTATTTAGTGAGACGGTTCAGCTCTTGCGCAAGAAGATATATCACAGAGACAGGTTCAGCGCAAAGCCTGAACATTTTGAAAAGCATAGTGGGGAGTTGAAGATCAAATTGCAAAGTTGGAAGCTCGATTGGAAACTTCATGAGGGAGGGGAAACAAGCATGCAGTTTGTGTCCTCGATGCACGAGGCCACATTCCACCATATCATGTCCTTCTACCACGCGTTATCAATTTATTTCGACAGGCTTATCAACGAAGTCCCGCCCGAAAAAGTGCAAAGCGAGGTGGCAGAGACTTTGGCACATTTGAACCTGATTCAAAGATTAATAGCAAAAGATGAGGCTCATATCATACCTTTATTCTGGCAAGGTTTCATCGCGGGTTGCGAGGCAACATCTTCTGAATTGCAGACAGGGTTCAAGAAATGGGGCGCCGACATTGCTCAGTATTTGGGTAGTTATTGGGGTGCGAGGCAAATCATGCTCGAGGTTTGGCGAAGAAAGAAGGTTAAGGAGACAAGAGATGACTGGGTGAGTGTGATTCAAGATTGGGAAATGAACCTCATGCTCAATTGAAACTCATGCTCTGTAGGTGCAGAACTTATCATGTTAGTGTCGCACGGTACAAGCAACAAATTACAGTCTTCGAAGCCCTGATTTTCAAGCATGAAACGCGTACTCGCGAATAATCTAATGAAGACGCGCGAAACACCAAAACATCACGCTTATCGTAGTGGTGAGCCGCACATCAAATTGTTATATGCAGGGTGGACACGAAACACAAATTTACAAACAAACAAACAAACAAGATCGCCTTTCGGGTCGGTATGGCCTGCATGTAGATACTTCTTTGTTTGTTTTAAGGAAGATGTCTTGCAGATGAAATTCAAAATGACGCGCAGAGTACGCCACGGCCGCCGCAGTACAAGACACGCATGCCCCGAAATTACTTGGTGCAAACTTGCTTTGTTCCTACAGATGACACAACACGTCAACAACACGTGAATAAAAAGTTTCGCAGGGGGTGGCAGCAAAGTTTCATTATGATATCTCGAGACGCGTCTGTTGTGACTTGATCATTTTGACCGACCCTCATTTTCATTATAAAAGCCGCTTTTCCTTTACCCAAATTTTATTATCCTCTCATCACTTTCCATCGATTCACATTCTCTATACACTTACACATAAAAATACACATACTCATACACAAAAGACACAATGAAGCTCGCTACTGCCTCTCTTTCTCTTGTTGCATCTGCCCTTGCTGCCAATACCACTACCTCGTACGAGGTTGACACGGTCACTAATCATCACACAACTGAACTTACCATCACATCTTGTGCTGACAACAAATGTGTCACCGCTGTCCAATCTGTCACGAATACTGTTGTCACCACCACTGTTGACGGTGTCAAGACTGTTTACACCACCATTTGCCCATTGACTGAGTCTGCTTCCGCCACCCCAGTCAGCACAATTAGTTCAGTGATCTCTACTGAACCCACCACGCTTGCAGCCAAGTCTTCTGCCTCATCTTCCTCGGACGATGTCACCTATATTGATATCACCACTACGCCTGTTGTGACCGCATCTACTGGTATCCAACGCACTATATACAAGCAGTCCACATCCACGTCGATTTACAACAATTCTACCTCTGCCCTGCCGTCAGTTTTTTTCGCTAACAATGCTCCTAAGAACTTGCTCGCTGGTGCCGCTGGTGTTGTCGGCGTTGCTGCTTTGTTGTTGTGATTTCTTTAATTGATTTTTATATATAGGCTGGGTTTTAAAATATACAAACGTTTTGTGAACAGTTCCGTAGCATTTAAATATTTTGCCTTCCTTTCTTAAGTCCGATTTGGGATTGATGCCGAGCTTCTGATCGTCCGCTTACATCGTATTCTCATTCTATATTGTTCATGAAATGGTACTTTGTGACAGCGTATGGACACTAAAGCTCATCTTCTAAGTTGGTGTTAACCGTAGACTCGGGAACGTATACGGCCTTGCCGATATAGACATTCCACCACCCTGAAATATAGTACATCGCGATGTTATACATGTTTCTGGGAAAATCCACGTAGCTCTTCCATATGAACCAGAGTGCCGCCTTGATATCATTCATTTCTTCCGCAAACCCTTGCTTCGTTTTCTTTGTGGTCGTGATTGTACCCTCGTCAATGGCTTGTTTCGCCAGGCTCCTGCTTCTGCCCTCGACCTCTGAGGTTTGGGGAGACGAAGCAGGTTTAGGCTTCCAAGAAACAAACGGAAATTCTATGCCTTTGTCGTGCAACGGTTCGAAGTCGCCATGTTTGACGCGCCCCGCTGCGACATCTTCCAAATGCTCCAAATACATTGCCTTGAAATTGTTGATGGATGCGACGGACTTTGAAAGGCGATCAAAAGTGTTGAAAAGAGCGACCAACTCGATTCTACGAAATTTGAGCAAATGCTGGGTCTCGGGGTCCTCCAGCTCGAACAACACCTTGAGTGCGGTACCATACCCTATAGTCTGAAGCTTACCCCACATGCGACATCTATCGCACCCGACACAATCCATAATAGCCGAAACATTTCTGAACCTGGATCGGAATTCATTTTTCAAATCTGGGCCGACCGTACTTGGGTCGAAAAGCAGATGTGACTCGAAAAGTGGCACAATGTTAATTGAATTCGTGATCTGGCTAACCATCTCAGTGTACTCTGTTAAAGATGTCGAGTCATTGTCCAAAATGTCACCATGTTTAATTGGGCCATTCTCACCCTTGATATAATCTGCAACGGCCACCAAGTCACCGAGCTTCACAACGGCCTGCGAGACGAGCGCATAATTGAAGTAGATGTTGGCTAGCCTATCGTTGAATTTCCCAACTCTCTCCATGAACACTTTGAGGTTTGGACCAAACTTTTCGGTTGCAGGGTCCAAGTATTCGTTCGACAAATGCACAGCAATCGAGGCGTGCATACCAGAGATCAAGCGATAAAAGAGATTCTTCTCGACACATTGTTCAGGCTCTGATCCGGCTGCCATTGACATTGGATTGGTATTTGGAAAGCAGTTTTCTGAGTAAATTGCTTTCCATACATCGAAAGATTGCGCCCCGCCATACCCTGTGAATCTTTCCGGATTAGCGAGCAAATCCACAAATACACAATCGTGACCCTCATCGATATGTGAGTAGTCCAAATCCTCGCATGTGGCAGGCGCCTCCAGCGAAGCAGTTTTGTGTTTAATTTCTCCGAGTTTGGACGGACGAAATTCATCGTGGACCTCGGACCAGTTGTACTGTTCTTCTGGAAGAATCTCCACAGCGCAATTCTTGGTTGCACAGAAATGTTGTGCATTCCAGAACTTACACTGTTTGTCTAAATCGAGCTTAAAGTACTTGAAAAAAGAAGTGTGCATCAATTTCAGTAGAACAGGACGAATTTCCGCATTGATTGTGTCGATGTATGAAAATGTAGTGTTGCACGTAGGTGTGATGATTTGCAGACAGTAATCGGGTGAATCAAAAGGCGAGATTGCGGCGCTAACAATTAATGTGATTGATAGCACTACAGTAACGAGCGAGCTTCTCATATTGTGTGTTTTCAAGATTCAAAAGTGATAAACTTAATTTTGTTAGATCTGCCAGGTGTCCCGATAGCCTTGCAGTTTGCGTATCGTATCACGTGCAACCGCCTTCAGGACGCCACCGATAGCGCTGCGGCCGGAAGTTTTGGTATGCGCTTCCATGGAAAACCATGAGTCTAGAGCGCTCTCCAAAATTGCAAAAGTAGACATAGTCTCCAATCGGGACACCTTTCAAATGTCAGAAAAATCGATAAGTCTTACTGGCACTGAAAATGAAAGTACAATTTTCTCAGCCCTGAAACTCTTAATCCTTTTTTTCTGCTTACGTCCACAAGCGTCAAATTTGACAAAGTAAAAAAAAAAAAGAGCTCGAACATTTGATATGGCATGATAGACTCCGAAAATGCAGATCAAAAACATCTTCAACATCAGTCCTTAACATCAGTTCAACGAATTAGAAGTACAGCCACCGAGGTGATAGGTAGTTGATTATTATACAGTATTTTTAGAAAACAACGGGAAAATAGTGGCTAGCTTGGACCATGCCGAATTCTTTTTGTTCCCATAATGGTAAATGTCCGCGCGACGACAAGAACGTCCACATAGCCTAAATTGTTGTTAAAGTGCAAAATGTCTTTACGAGATAGTTTTAGCTATCTTGCAGTTTGTTGTGACTATACATAGTGGAATACCCTTTGCACGAGATTTTACGTCGCATCAATCTATCAATTATCGTTAAGTTGCAAATATCGCTAATTGCATTATTTGACTACAACACTTATGCATTGCCTTTACGAAGACACATGTCTTTCTTCATCCGAATGATGTTCAAATATAACTTTTCCTTCGAAGAGACCATAGCCTACAGATCGAGGAAAAGAGCCTGTCTTTATCTCAAAGGCCAGAGCGACAAGTTATTCATTGTCTGTTGTGTCAGTCTTAACGCCAATGTCCATCACTTGAAAAGTGGGTATATCGGATTGTCGACAAAATTTCCCGAAGGAGACAACATTGAAGTCTAGACTTCCATTAGTTATGACACTTATTCAGCGAGTGTATTTTAAGACTGTCATTCGAATTGCGTCAATTAACTTGTTTTGTTCCTCAGGCGAGTGGATTATAAAAGCCCATGGCCTGTTCAGCACTTACGTATTGTGGCATTTTGTCGACATTTCGACATACATTTTGACCGACATTTTCGCCCGTGAGACGACTAAGTGTTGTAGCAAATGGCGCAATTAGCGATATTTGCCACTAAAGATAATTGATAGATTGATGCGACGTAAAATCTCATGCAAAGGGTACCCCACTATGTATAGTCACACCAAACCGTAAGATAGGTATATATACCCCGTGGAGACATTTTCCATTTTAACAACAAATCAGGTTATGTAGACGTTCATGTCGCTGCGCGGACATTTACCATTGCGGGAGGAAAAGTCATTCGGCATGGACCAAGCTAGCGATTTTTTGCCGTTGTTTTCTGAGAATACTGTACATGCAATTTATATATGGCTGCAGAGGCATCACTTGAACGAATTGGCTTAATCATCGAATTTTATTTTCTTGGCACTCTTGCCGCTCATGTCATCCTTGTAAAAAGCACCGTACACAGAATGGGTCTTCTTCTTTGTGTGACCGCCGAACTTGAGCAACTCATCTGGCACGGGCTGGTTGGCACCACGCAAGATGTTCATCAAAGCACCGCTGAGATGTTTCTCATGCTCAGTGAAGAGGGTATGCGCAATACCCGTTTTACCAGCTCTTCCTGTACGACCAATTCTGTGAACATAGTCCTCAGCCGTCAATGGAAAAGTCAAGTTAATGACAACCTTCACGTTTGGAATATCCAAACCTCTGGCGGCAACATCAGTGGCCAACATCAAACTCGACTCACCCAGTTTGAACCTTCCCAACGCACCTGTACGCTGCTGTTGGGTCAAATCGCCATGAACTGCAGACACAGTGTATCCGTTCCTCTGCAAAAGCCCCTCGACGCGCAGAGCCTCCTTTTTGTATAATGCAAAAATAAGAATTTTATCGTTCTTGTTCGAACCAGATTGATACTTTTTGAGCAATTGCAAGAGCTTTCTCTCTTTTTCACGTGGATCAATGACTTCGACAATCTGGGTGATTCTTTTATTGGCAGAAAGCTCATCGCGGTCTCCAACAGTTACCTTCACGGGGCTCACCATAAATTCAGAGGCGAGATCTCTGACCTCTTTTGGCCATGTTGCTGTGAACATCAAAGTTTGACGCTGGGACTTTTCAGGCGTACGCCCGATAATCATCTTGATGTGCTCTTCGAAACCTTTGTCTAACATCCTGTCGGCTTCATCGAGAACAAGATATTCGACGGTTGACAAGTCCACCAAGTTATCCTCTAAGAGATCAACCAATCTACCAGGAGTCGCCACGGCAATGCTGGCATTTCTAATTTTTTCGATTTGGTCTTGCTTGCTCACACCACCATAAATTGCCACACTGGAGATGGGAGTATTGTGGGTTAACTCCTCCAAGTTGTCATAAATCTGCAAGGCTAACTCACGAGTTGGAGAGAGACAAAGAACCTTCAACCCTTTTTTGTTGTGTCTCAAAATGCTGTCGACCGCTGGCACGCCGAAAGCAAAAGTCTTTCCCGACCCCGTTTCAGCCACACCGATGACATCTTTGTTGCTTAATAGATAAGGCCAGCTGACGGCTTGAATTGGGGTGGGACTGGGAAACTTTGAAATGGCTTTCTGGACCTCCTCAACAAAAGAAACCTGAGAAAATTTCAACAAAGGACGTAAGCTCAAGTTGTGGGGGTCTTCGATCGAAATCTCGTTGTCAGTCAAGAAAGTTTTAATGTCAGCTTCCAGAACCTCGTTCAAAGCTTTTGACTGAACGTAGGGGCCGTCTGAAGAGGAGGCTTTATCAGAGTCTTTCTCTATAACTTTCGTGTTCTCGGTCTTGACCTCCTTTACCTCATTCTCCCTTTTCTCCTTCTTGTCTTTCTTATCTTTCTTGTCCTTTTTCATGCTCTTCTCCTTCTTCTCCTTCTTCTCCTTCTTCTCCTTCTTCTCCTTCTTCTCCTTCTTCTCCTTCTTCTCCTTCTTCTCCTTCTTCTCCTTCTTATCCTTTTTGTCCTTTTTGTCCTTTTTCAATTTTTTGTCAACATTGCTGCTCAGATCAGCTTCTTCTAGCTTTCTCTTTTTCTCTTCCTTCCCCATTTTTTTTAAGTCTATGTGGTTGTTAACTATCTCAATTTTGAAAATCTCTTCTTTAGCCGCACGATGCCTTGGCAGGTGCACTGATGCGATCGCGACAATACGACCACATAGTTTTAAATTCACGCATTTACCAATCTCAATATAATGTCTATTAGATGGCTTTCACCAGTGTTGTGAAATCGTTCGTAAAAATGTGTGAAGGTACTGAAAACGCACGCCATTACGTGTTGGGGCCTAACGATTACGCTCATATCTCGGAAATTGGAAAAGCACTTTACGGAATCGTAAGGATATGGTTAAGAGTTCTTCGATGCTACTAACGAACGAGAATTAAGGAAAAAAAAAAGGAACTCGAAGTGGACAAGGTATATTTTTTCCTTTTTTTTTTTGGAAGAATGAAGCAGATTGTATTGATAGGAACAAAACTACATACTTATAGACGAAAAACCGGCAATCGTCTGCTCCAAACAATCAAGAACGAGCTATTTTACAAAGTCAACCTGTCGTCTTCGGTGGCTAAACCTTCATCAGATGCATCATTGATCTCCCCACAGGAAATATACTTCCATAAGACTAACCTTTTCGAACCCATTCATCAGGACCGAGAATTCAGACTCGTCCGTCACGACGGCCCTAGACTTCAAGATAGCCAACATTTTGATCGTGCTTGGAAGTAACCGAATTCTCTTCTTTGTTAAGATATCGGATACCCGTAAGACAAGAGCCTCAGAAGGTCTGATAGCAAATTGATCCGGTTTTTGTGATACACCATAGTGTTAAGCCTTTAAACTGAATACTACTAAGTCTGCAGTATCAGGATTGTCTTCGAAAATATAAGGCCCTCTCGAAACACCTCGCCCTGTTTTCTCTGAGAAAAATGTAGGTATGATAGCCCCCGTCATCAAAATGAAAACATGCAAGTCTCCTGGAAAATGAATTTATTACCGACCATGTCAATGGCGAGCTTCTGAAGACGTTCATGAGCCGAGCGTCGTCCCTAGTGATCGGGCTTTTACGATCATTTATATATTTATTTATACCGTGCCCTATCAACAGATTGTCGCGGCACTTGTAAAGCGTCTCGCCATACATTCAAGCATTAGAATATAATGGTATAGTTCCTGGGATCATGCGCATCATCTAAATAATACAAAGTAGCAGCAAGAAGATTGTTATTGTTATCAGAGTTCACTCTGCGAAATTGAGAGCAAAAGGTCTTTGGCCCAAAGCAATATGAAACTGAACATGTTTTAATTTATTGTCAAAAGCGTTTTTAGGTTCCGAGCGGACCGCAAACGAGTGACTAAGTGAGTCAGATCATCCTTTGAACATTATAAACGTCTCTGGAAAGATTCACTGTCGACTATTACGAGAAGCGAGTTGTGCAATGATGAATTTAAGCAGACGAGGTTTAATTGAGAGATATATCCTGAAGCTTGTAACACGTAATCGTAAGAAAATGCGGCGAAAAATTATATGCGTCACGCGCCCACGTGCAGCACGACGAAAAGGATTCTCACTCACTACACTGGCTTGCACCATGTCTCTAATTAGCATCCAAGTCTGTGCGGCGCCCTTCGTCTAGATCAATCTCATCTAGCTTCACGTATTTGGTTTTGTTGACTAGTTTCAAAATAAGGGCGAGAATGAAGAAGAACGGAAGCAAGATGTAAGCGTCCACGAAATCTTTTGCCGAAAACGGCTTGAACGTCGACCAACCCTGAATTAAAGCAAGAAAAATGTTGATCACAATACCGAAAATTGGTAAAAAAGGGTACCACAATCCTTCGTAGGGAAGATCTCCCACTGAACGTCCTTGAAGCTTCCATGCTTTTCTGAAGCGGATGTGGTACACATTTATCGCTCCCCAAACAACAAACACAGCCACACCGGATAAGTTCACGATGTACAGATATGCCATAGAAGCTCCTGTGCTCACGTTCATGAGAGAGATTAATCCAAAGAGATTGAACAATATCACAGCGTTGTACGGCACACCCCACCTGTTTACTTTAGCGAGGATCCTAGGTGCCGATCCTTCGTGGGCTAGGTGAACAATAGTTCTTGAGCCGATGTATATGGAACTGTTCACTGCCGAGATACATGTGATAAGGATAAATGCATTAATCAAATGGGCACCGCCTGCCCATCCTGCTCTCACAATCGCAACAGACATGGGTGATTTCAAAGCTTTGTCCGCAGCTCTGAGCTCTGGTGCATTATACGGTACCGTCAAACCATAGAATAAAGCAATACCCATGTAAATGATCAATATTCTGATGAAGGTTTGTCTGATTGCGCTTGGAATGGCTTTACCAGGGTTTCTCGCTTCACTTGCGGTGATGGCGACTGCCTCTGTCCCAGAATAGAACGTGGATGCATAGACGAACGAACTAGCAATAGACTTGAAGCCGTGTGCTAAGGGTCCTGGATTTTTCCAGTATTTAAACCCAAATGCAGGTGTGCCTTTAACGCCGCCAGACACATATATGATGGAGAAAAGGTAGAACGCGACAATGCCGACAACCTTGAACATTGCAAGCCAGTACTCAAATTCGCCAAAAGTCGACACACCTAAAAACTGGAAAGCTAAGAACGCGGCCCAAAAAATTAAGACATACCCGTATAAAGGAAACTGTGGGCCCCAGAATTGTAATATGGAAGCCACAGTGTTGTATTCGTTCGCCAACACAGCAATCCAAATGATGCAATAAAACCATCCCACTGTACCTCCTACAGCTCTGTCAATCAACTTGTTTCCTAAAGTGGAAAACACATTTCCCAGAGGGTACATGGTGGCTAGTTCGCCCAAACTCTGAATCATCGAAAATGCAATTAGACCTATAACTCCGAATCCAATTATTAAACTGAGTGGACCATTGGAAGTGGGAAGGGCGGCACCAACCAAGATACCAGGGCCTATAATTCCTGCGAGAGCAATCAAGGAAACGTGGCGATTTTTGAGCCCTCTTTTCAACTCAACGGAGCCAAGCTCCTCATCAGTGCTGTAGCCAAGTTGCGCCCGATCATCAACGGAAACCTTTTCGGTAGATTTCTCTTCTGCAGACGAAAACTTTGTGAATTTCATAGTTGTGTAGTTCGATTTGTGTTGCAAAATCAAAATTACAAATGCTGAGGTCTTTATTCAAATTTATGAGGGGCAAATATACAAATATATATTTAGTTGCCAATGAGACGAAATTGGAAGTCAAGCTGCGAGAAGAGTGCGACCCATAAAGCCACAGAAATTTGAGAGGGCGCAACTACACGTGAGGCGTGCACCATGCACGGCGATAACCATTGCTGGATTCTGAGCAACTCATCGCTAAAAAACTTTAGCAAATTGTAAAAATACCCTTAGCTCTCCAAAACTCAAACGGATGGCCATGGGTGCTCATACATCGTGCTTGCTATGCACGGCTTAAATTCAAAAAGGTATCTGGCATTCTCGAATGAGAATCATCTCAAAAGTCTGCATGTCGAGTAAAGTGTGGTTCAATTTTGCATATGATCAACTTCCTTGTGCCAAAGCCGCAGCAACAGCTGTGGCTCAAAAAGAATTGCGTCAAGCCTTGCATTTGTAGACAACTTTAAATTTCGTGTTACCAGCCACGACACAAAGATGGAAGACGAAAGCCACAATGCCTCTTATATCTTATTGCATAGACGAGAATTTAACATGGTGCAGGCTTTCTTGAAGCTACTGAAAATGTGGACCCCCTCTTGTGCCTCGCCTTCAAGCGGTTCCGACCAGTGTTGCGCGCTTTCGTCATATGACGATGAAAATGACGAAAAACGAATGATGATATTCGAAGACAACAAGACCATCATCTATCGTTTTTCGTCAGACGATTTTGTTGCGATTTCATGATGAAAGAATTTTGACAGAATGACGGATTTTTTTGCTGAGGTCGTGTCAAACATTTTGAGATGCGTCTGATTACCTTGACTTCAACTATTGCAAGATACACCTCGACGGAGTCTGTGTTCTCAATCATAAGAACAAAGATTTCTTTGCAAGAGCCCGGTCTTAGGCCTCATCTGATTACCGTCGAGTAAAGAATGCCTGAGCTCGCCTGCTTTCTCCCTAACTCTTTTCGAACGAACTTTGATTGATAAATCTAATTCAGAGGTCATTTAAGAATTTCGATCAAATGAAAGGCTTCTTCTTGCTTCAAAAAGTACAAGCTTCATCTCAAGTACTACGAAACACGAGTTGCGGGAAACATCTCACAAAGTGACCACTTCTCAAAGGCAGTTGATGATGCGGAATACAAACGCTTTTCGTACCTTAGTGATGATGATTTCTCTGATGACGAAGAAGACGATCTCAAAGCTCGAAAAACCGGAAGACGGAGATGTCGTCACTTATTATCAGTATACTTGAAAAAGGTTTTCTGGGCTTTATCAGCTTACAAAAGATATTCTGGCTATCCCAGCTATGTCCGCACCGGCAGAGTCCTTCTTTTCAATACTTGGCATGGAAGTGCGAAGAAGAGAAACATCGTTTCCAGCGACGATCAAAACGTTTGCAGTTCTTCAAGATGTCGTCAGAAATTTAAGGCCTGGTGACAAAGAACTGGGTGTGGAATTTGATGATGATAATGCTGAAGATGATGTAGAGTTAAACGATATGAATCTGAAATAGATAGAATCATCGCTGTCGTTATTCGTCATGACGTCGTAGTTCTGTCGTCATTCCCAACACTGGTCCTGACGGACACACGTCTACTTAATAACTGTAATCCAAAGACGTGGGCACGCAATTAACCGTCCCAATAGTTTGCGAATTCACAAACTTCAAAAGTGTAGAGACAACAGCTCGGCGTGAATCTCAAAAGAGGTCCCACCTTCGAGGAACTGCTTACCTCACGATCCCGTCAAAAGCAGCAGTGAAGGTTACAAAATTTCACTGAGCCGTTCACGGGCTTATTCTTCTCCAAAAACAAGACCTAAAATTCAATGGGGATGAATCCAGGGCAGAAACAGGAGTGGTTTTTCTACAGTGTGAGTGTTATCAAATTTTTATTGACTAGGATATTGCTGAGGCTAGAAAGGAAGAGATTTCCCACAAACCGCGCAAGTTTTTATAATGCCTCAGAGGGTTACCCGGATCCGCCTTTTTGTAGTCAACTCGGTCCCACATCATGCCGAATTTGATAATATTGAAGGGGGGAACTGACAGACAAATTCTTTTCTTAGTCAAAATTTGCACTTGCTTTTCTAGCCGTACGATCGATTCTTCATTTGTATTAGTAAGTATCTATTGTTGGGATAACGGAAGGAACTGTACCTGCAAATCTTCCGACTCTACATTCTGGAATCCTCATACTATTGAGAAAAGCAAAATGTTCATTTCTCAGGTCTCATATCGGCCCTCCTTGGCGCCTCTAAAGGATGCAATTGAGCTAAATATGTGATCGCCCACATCAAGTAGCACATTGCTAGCCCTAGAATTATAGACGATCTCCACACCGTTCTGTTTTCTTTAGGGGCGAAGTTCCATGCCAAAGCACTCAATGCCGCGGTCAATAACAAAACAATGACAACGGTATATCTGATGAGTTAGTAAAGGTCTGTGATAGACGTACTGAAGAATGCTCTCAATTGTCTGAGCACGAAGACATCAAGGACTCATTGTACACGTGAATTTTTCGTCAGAATCGAAATCAATGATAAAACCAAGCTTGAGACACTCCCGACTAAACTTCAACCTTCATAACATACCCACTCATTCCTGATGATTATTGTCGTGCCCAAACTGAGCATTCAGCGAACGCGATAAGATGGTAAACATCCGTACCTTTTGGTAATATTCGAAGAAACCGACAGCAAGACCATCAGTCAGCCAAGTTACCTCAGTGACAGGCTGAGATTGTGGGAATTTTTGAAATCGTAGATAGTCCGAAGAGCCCTAGGTTTTATGTTACGAGTGTCTAGGCCTTGATTATTGGAATTTTCTGAGACTGTTTTTAGCAGTTTGCAAGTCGTGCCAGGCATGATGCAGTTTTGTAAATCGAGCGCGAGTTGCAGGAGATAGTCAAAACTCAATAGCGCACATCAGTCGTGCCCGTTGATAAGTCTTTCACTACATTATTGTTCCTGTGTTTGTCATGTCGAAAGTTTCGAAGAAGATCACTAATTGGCTTAGTAATGTACTTCAACCACAATACGCACATAAGAAAGTCGCATACAGAGATGTCTACCGCTTCCTTCTGATATATCTAGAGCGTGGCTTCAAAATCAGAACGGCTGTATACACGTCAGTGTTGGGAGACTCCGAACTATTGCTCAATATACATGGGCCGCTCAAATGTGGAGACCGAGAGTTTCATCTTACGATCTGGTTACCACTAAATTACCCATACGCCGAAACCTCAGGGCGAGTATTCAATTCAGATGCTAACGGCGTTCCCATTGTCTTCGTTGTTCCAGAAAACGGCCAGATAATTCGACCTGGCAATAATGTCGACTCTCAGGGTAGGGTATATCATCCGTTTATGTCTCAGTGGCATAACGCGAAGCCTTTTGGAGAGCCACAAGAAAACTTTGATTTGCTTCTGTTGATGGAATGCTTATCAGCGACATTCAAGCGCACCTCGCCAGTTGCTTTGGCACCCCAAGCGACTGGCCCGGCGTTGCCTCCCAAATCCCCGGGCGGCCTCAGGTCACCTCAACACACAGGAGATACTTCAATAATGAGCGGTCCCCCTTTACCGAATAAGATCCACTCAGGTGAAGAGCAAGAGAAACAGATTCCACAAAAGTATAGGGTGCCACTTGCTTTACCAACTCAGATCACACCTCATCATTGGGATAATTCTAGCCTGAGTGTGGAGCAATCTTTGCAAGAAAGAAGTGATCATAATTCTATTCCACTCGTTAGATGCAATAGTGTAGAACACAATTGGCCCAAAGATGTTACAAGAGTTCTACCACAACCAACAGCCCATGAGAACCCCACTCTAAATACTAATTCGTCTGTTGGCTTTAAATGCCGAAGAAAAACTCCAAGCAATGTGCTGCCCAAGGATGCGTCAACTATAGAAAATCTCATGGATCAAGTGACGCTTGAGTCGAAAAGGGAGACATCAAACCCCGCCGCATTGGAGCGAATTGCTCAACACATAAATATGCATCTTGATGGGAATTACCCAGAGAGTGTCAACTGTCTATTACCCAAGATCACTGAAACACAGGAAAAAGCAAATTCGCTATACACACAAGTATCTCATCACAATAATCAGGCAAGAGCCAATGTGATCAATCTCGACAACCACGTTACATACTTGTCAACACAAGTTCACTCTGTCGCAAAGTTAAACCGTCAGCTACATAGACTTGGGGAATTGAATAGTGAAAGCACCCATGAAATCAGCATAAGCCTGGGCGGAGACCGAATGCTTTCTGTGGACGACCTCGTGCTCCCAGATCTGTTACTAGTCAGGCAGCTTTACGATACAGCTGCGGAAATCCAGGGCTACAAAGATGCCATAAAACTAGTGGGCGGTACGTATAAGTCTGAGCCAGAGCTCATAAGAGATGAAAACCTAGACACTTGTGTTAAGTCTGTTAGAGCTTTGGCTAGAGAATTGTTCTGGCTTGAAGTTACAAGAGATGAGATTGGTCAAATTATGGGTCTCCAAAAGTATTAAGGTTGCTTAACAATTTTGATCGATGAAAGTAAAAGGATTTCAAGAGATGTTTGTAGGCGTCGAATATTTATACCAGATAACCTCTTCATATGTTCACATTTTTAATGGGAGTATTGCGATTGCAGGCCGATGTTGCGACGATGGTCCCATTCGGGACGTGAGATGCGATGCTTGGAAAATGCGAAAAAAATCCTACCGAAAAAAACGCAAATATTCGGAAAAAAATAGTTATATCCCCCATCCCTTCATTGCAAGTCCACTTTAACAATGTCTGAGGAGCATATGATCAAGCCAGAGAGCGTTGCGCCCTCTAAGGACACTTCGGAGTGGCCTCTTTTGTTGAAAAACTACGACAAATTGTTGGTTCGTTCCGGACACTACACCCCAATCCCAGCGGGCTCTTCTCCTTTGAAAAGAGACTTGAAGTCATACATCTCATCCGGTGTTATCAACTTGGACAAGCCATCAAATCCTTCCTCGCACGAGGTTGTCGCTTGGATTAAGAGAATCTTGCGTGTCGAGAAAACCGGTCACTCTGGTACTTTGGACCCCAAGGTCACCGGGTGTTTGATTGTGTGTATTGACAGAGCTACCCGCTTAGTCAAGTCCCAACAGGGTGCTGGTAAGGAATATGTTTGTATTATCAGATTGCACGAGGAGTTGGAGGATGCCAAAGAGATGGGTCGCGCTTTGGAGAACTTGACCGGTGCGTTGTTCCAGAGACCACCATTGATTTCTGCCGTGAAGAGACAATTGAGAGTCCGTACCATCTATGACTCTAATTTGATTGAGTTCGACAATAAGAGAGGCCTTGGTGTTTTCTGGGCTTCTTGCGAGGCTGGAACTTACATGAGAACCTTGTGTGTTCATTTGGGTATGTTGCTTAGCGTTGGTGGTCACATGCAAGAGTTGCGTCGTGTCAGATCCGGTGCTATGGGCGAGAATGACAACATGGTTACCTTGCACGATGTCATGGACGCTCAGTACGTCTACGACAACACCAGAGATGAGTCTTACTTGAGAAAAATCATTCAGCCTTTGGAAACCTTGCTTGTCGGATACAAGAGAGTTGTAGTCAAGGACTCGGCTGTCAACTCGGTGTGCTACGGCGCCAAGTTGATGATTCCAGGTTTGTTGAGATATGAGGAAGGCATTGAGTTATATGACGAGGTTGTTCTCATGACTACCAAGGGTGAGGCTATCGCCATTGGTATTGCGCAAATGACCACCGTAGATTTGCAGTCTTGTGACCATGGTGTTGTTGCTAAGGTCAAGAGATGTATCATGGAGAGAGACACTTACCCAAGAAGATGGGGCTTGGGCCCTGTCGCTCAGAAGAAAAAGCAAATGAAGGCTGACGGCAAATTGGACAAATTCGGTAGAGCCAACGAGAACACCCCAGAGACTTGGAAGCAGGAGTACAAAGACCATGCCGAACAACCAGCCCCTGAAGTTCCAGAATCTAAGTTGGTCGCTCCAGAGGTTCAATTACCCAAGAAGACTGAGTCTGAGGTGAAAACTGAGGATTCTGACAAGGTTTCGAAGGAAGAGAAGCATGAAAAGAAGGAGAAGAAAGAAAAGAAAGACAAGAAAGAGAAGAAGGAGAAAAAAGAGAAAAAAGAGAAGAAAGATAAGAAGAGAAAGGCTGATGATGACGAGGAGTCCGACAAGAAGAAGAAGTCCAAAAAGTAGTCCAGCATACTCATTACTGCACACTGCCCCTATTGTATATTGTCTTAAGTTACGAACCTTCAAAGAAAAATCAAGTTTGAGCTCGCTATTACGTAGCTCAATATGTACACCTGCTCGCGCATCTGTATCATATTTGATCATTCAAGCATGCCAATTCGAGTCTTTTCACTAGCTTGTCTTGTGTTATCGCTATGTTCTCTTTGACTTTGATATAAGCTCCACTGGCCAGAAACACAGAACAGGCATCATCATTGGAGAGCAACAACACACCGAGATATAATGATTGCTCGTCGGTTTCGGTCATGGAGAATATAGTTTCCTCGAGGTGTTCTGTACGAGCTTCGAGACTTGTTGATAATGTATATAGCAAGTAGTGAAACAAGACCTTAACGTAACCGTACAGTGAGTTCTCGCGCATGATCTTTTCAACTCTAGCCAACTGGTCAATGTGTTGCGCCGTTATTTGAGTCAGAACATCTTTATGAAGACGTACTAAAAGCACCATATTGTGGTACAATTGTAAAAGATCCGAAGATTGAGGATATCTCGCGCTTTTTGGGTCTCGTGGGTGATCCTCATCTAGAGCTGAATGCAAATCGGACAATAAATCATTGAGCAAGCTGTGACATGTGATAAGCTTAGACTTCACCAAAGCGCGACTAAAACGGCTACTCGACAAGGTCAGGACGTCACGCTCAATTATGAGTCCGAGTTGAAGAGTCAGAAATAGGTAGAGTTCATTTGCACCCGCTCTCGGCATGAGCGCTTCACATCCAATACCAAGAGAATTCTGAAGAGTGAATATTTTGGCGCTATCGGTATCCAGGGGATTACAGAATGCTTTCCTCACACGGATGTAGTAATATTTTGCTGAGAAAAGATCACCACGGGAGTGATAATATAGTGCTGCCAAGTATAAATACTTCGGGACAAGTAAAGCGTAATAGCACATTTCTTCTTTTGTGAAGTTATCTCCAACAAAGCAATCAATGAAAGATTTGATTGACGATATACTCCGGAAATCTTTACCGCGCAACTCAATCCAGAGTTGATAGTAAACTGCCGAGTAGCGGATATAACTGAGTCTGACAATTCTATCTGAAAGGTATGAGACTCGAAAACTTTTAGAATTTGACCCAATTTCCGTAAGCTGATTGAGTTGAATGTTAGTGATATTGAGGCAAAACGAAAGTAATTTTTTTGTTTGCTCGATTTCGAGATAATTTCTGAGTCCGAGAGTCCCATGGAGAAAATAATACAATATGATGAACTCGTCAGAACTGAGCCATTGCACATGAAAGGTTGTCACCTGCGGAGTTTCTGCAAACAAAGGAATTTTTATATCGAATATGCCATCATCTCTCCATCCAACCCAATTTTCTTCACGTTGCAGAGAGATAAACTCGCTTAGTGCATCAACGCATGTTTTACCAAGATTGACATCTTCCACTTGAGCGCACATCGATAACATGGTTAGATGACCAAGCGCAACAAGTTGTGGCGATGAGTTCCCTTTCATGATTGAATTCTGTGCTTTCTCGATAGAAGCTTTCGTAGATGACGATGATCCTCGATATAGATTTATGCTCGCATCATGGATTAGGCTCAAAGTTGTGATGTGAGGATGGAGCTTTGTTTCTGAGATATGAAAGGAGTAATTCGTCAGACCTAGAGAAGTATTTCCAACGACAACTTGGTTCATTCTCATCATGGAATATAACTTCGCTATGTTCAAATACCCTTCTTTCTCGTAGTGTGCTTGCTTCTCTGCAAGAAATGGTAGAAGAGAGGCATGATCAGAGGCCTCTAAGACCTGACAGTACAAAAATTCACTCACCACCCTTATGTTATCTAGGTGGTGCTTTTTGGCCATCGAGATAGACATGCTTATAAACTGCTCCGCCTTGTCAAGGGATTGTGTTTCTTTTAGGAATAGCATGCCCAATTTTTGATATATAATCAGCTCAAGGCGTGGATTCAAGTTTGTGCCATACTCACTTACGAGAATGATCAATGCCTTGATTGCCAATTTAACAAAATTGTAGTATACCCTCGCACCACATATATCATTAGCGCCGAGCACAAGGGAATGCGCTTTCTTCATGAATGAATCTGAAGCATGAATAAAATACGCAACATGAAACTCCCGCTCTTTCGCGACACTCAGAAGAAGTTCAACAAAATTCATTACCTTTTCTGACAGCTTGAGCCCTTGGTCAACAATGGCCTCAGCTGCCCTCTTTGGCCGTTCCGGAGAAAGTTGTGGCGCAACTTCATCATCTTGAGTGGTACTCTCCAGCTCTAAAGGGTCAAAGTCATCGCTCATATCCATCGGCACGAACTTCTCTAGGTTTCTCTCGTACTGCTTTTCCAATGAAGACTTAGGCACCTCGTAAAATTTGGACGCTGAAATTGGACGAAACGACGTCGATATTACATTCTGGGACGGATTCTGTTCAGTATTTCTAATTTCGGCAGTGGAAGGGCGTGACGAAGTCAAAATCTGCACCAGGCTCAGGCGGGTAGAGGGGGACTCAGAATCCTTCTTTTTGTCCAATTTTCTCTGTTTCTTCTGAGGTTCAAACGAAACCTCACGTCGTGAGAGCGCTACCGGGCGCTTCAAGTTGCTGCCTTTTCGTCGGTGGGACTCAAAAGAGTACTTATGCATGCTCAGATTAACAATGTCCTTGCCAATTTAAACGCCCCATCATATTGCAACGCGCGTCGCGAGGCGCACTTTATGCAATCACAATTGACGACACACGATGGATTTCGTTTAGAACAAAACTTTGCCATTTTCGGTAATCAGCACGGCAATGAGCCCAAAGACATATTATTTTGTAATGATACATACGATTACCTCTCACTCGACGCTGTCAGCATCTGCAGCTCCAAAAATCGGCGTTTTGCTCTCTCCTCCTCTAACTCTATTTCATATTGATCTTGGATATCTTCCACAATCTTCTTAAATTCTTTTCTCAAGATGGCTGTGCTTGTTGCCTTCAGACGCGAAGAAGAAACCATGGGGTTGCTAGCGCGCTCGTATTGAGTCTCATTCTCTAAAGATGATAGTAGAGATGAATTCACTGCGGTGGACGCTCTTGGCGACTTGTCGCCCAATAATTCGATTTTGAGGCTGTTCAATTCCCTTCGAAGTCTCTGAATTTCGCAATCTTTCGCTTTTAAAGACTCTTGTGATTGCATGTGATCGGAGGGCTGTTCCCGAAGGCGACTTAACTCTTTTTCAAGATAGGCATTCTTTCTTCTGTAATCCAGTATAGTCTTGAGAGAATTCTCTTTTAAATACTCGTACTCCTTGCTGAAATACTCTTGGGAAAATTTTAGGTCATTCAACGCTAGTTTGTATTCTGATAAAGTCTTTTCCAGACTTTCATCTTTCTTGTATGTCTTATACGGTGACAGAGACAAAAATGAATGGTCTTCCACAAGAGATTCGTCGTCAGCTCCCGTTTGAAATGACGCCTCGTTCGTCGCCGAAGAAGGCAATGATGATACAGCAGCAAGAGCGCTTATGCAATCTGACGCCCAAGATATTCTATCCCGAAGAGTATCCGTTGAGCTTGAAGAATAGTCCGGCAACGAAACATTTTTTTGTGCAGCGAGAGATACGATATGAGAGAATAGTTCCTCAAAGAAACGTTGGGACTCAGAATCCGTGCCACCACTCACCTTAGAAGCACGTCCATCGTTAGTACCGCTTCTAGATGAGTTTGATAGTCTCACATCCTCAATATAGCCTGAAACGAGGCAAAATAAATTGTGATTTTTGAGTTGTAATTCAAGCTGGTCAAGTTCCTGCGTAACCTTGATCATTTGCAGCTGAAGATCGCTAAATTGCTTCAAGATCTTAAGTAAAAGCAGGGGGCTCACATCTGACGGCGGAGCTTCCGGCGTTGGAAAGAGAGTGGCACAGAACTGACTGGAAAGAAGACACTTCAGCTGAAGATATTGTTTCATCTCAGTCTTCTCGGCTATACTTTGCTTTACGCGCTTCAACTTGGCTAACGAAAGTAGAGACTGTGATGAGATTCTTGATGTGTCGAATACGCTGTTCTCTATCAACACCCTCATGTTTGAGTAGTTGAGATCTTTCTGATCGGCCACAGCTTTCCACGAGTCAGAGATCTCTGAGTTGGGAGTCGAGGGGGTTGAAATGTGACTGCCATGCAGAGAGATGTCTGTCGTGTCATGATCATCATCTAGGGTTCGTGGGTTATCGTTGAGGATATTTTGCAAATGATTGTTGAAGGCGGATCCAGCAAACAGAAAGTCAGGCACTTGTGTTTGTTCGAGCTGTACCCGAGACTGTTCTTGAAGTTGTACCTTTAATAGCTCGGGAGTAGTGTTAAAAAGGTTATAAGAGTTGGTATGTGTGACCCGAAAAGGACTATTTTTCATGAATGACTCGGGGTCTAACATGACTGACAAGCTGGAGTTGTAATGAAGAGTTTTGTGAGGAAATGTGAACAAAAAGGAGTGTCGGCGCTCGATAATGATTTCTTGTTCTTTTCTTTCACTCAGAGATCTGAAAGCTTGCAACACAGGAGGACTAATGCTATCGCTTCACGTGATGAAGGAGCTGGATTGAGTCGCGAGCGACACTCGTGCTCGTGCGACGCGTTTCACGCACCCGCGAGAAGATATCAAGGGGAAAAAAACAAGTCAAAGCGTGCAGTGCAGACTCTTCGGGTTATGACGAGTGGTGGCATCCAAACTCTTCGTTAAACAATCAAGTCTTTACACAAGCGTACTCATAATATATAAAATCGCACTTGAAAATTCTCCTTGACTAGAACTGCTGTCGACGTATGTAAGTTGATTATTGTCCGAACACGTGTGTCATATGCCGCGCCCCACGTTCTAGGCCCCACATGCTTGGCAACGTCGCCCGCCCTTGCTCGCCCCTTTTTTTGCGAAGAGTTATCAGATCTGAAGATTTGGAGGCCCATAAACGGACAAGCTTTTTCAAAAAGCACGAGAGGTTTAATGCTTGTTTGAGGCGAGGTCCTTTTTTGTCTCAAAGGTGAAGCAAAGCTCTTGTGGATTCAAAGTTTTAGAATCTTGATTATGGGAAGTTCGAGTGTCGACTCTCACTTTATGTCAGATTCGCCCGCGTGCGTAGTGTGGCCACAGGACAATGGTGTATATGCAAAAAAACAATTTGCATGACTTTCTGGGGCTAATTGCCTCCTCTTATCGAAGATAAATCCTTTTTCGAGCTCCGACATAATATACTTGACCGTAAATCTGGCTCGGCCCATTCTATGGCAATGTCTTCGATAATCCACGAATGTGTTGAGACGTACATCCGGCTCTGAAGACGATGATCAGTGATTTTTACATTGATTCTGAGCTAGCGATGACTGACAGCGCCAAAATCCTTGTCTTCACAATTTTTTTTCGTTCATGATTTCCACAACCAAAGAAAATCTCGAGCGCAAGATTTGATGTATGTTGGAGACAAGAGACCTGCAAGTTTGCGGTGCGAGCATCAAGTACACAACTACATGGAAGAAAAGCCCATTGCTGTTAACCAGGACCCACTAGCTCGCATACCCCGCAAGCTGGGCCTGGAAATAAGATATATATCTTTTAATGTTAATGGATCAAAGACCATTTTCAATTATCATCCCTGGAATCGACTCAGAAATAGCTTCAATGCAGTTTTACAGGCAATGGGCGGGGATATAATTTCAGTCCAAGAACTTAAGATTCAACTGGACTCTGTCGCACTGTTTGGTCTAACAAAAGACTATCGGGCATTTATTCTGCTTCCCAAATCCAAAAAGGGGTATAGTGGAGTTGGCCTTTATGTGCGTTTTCCTAAATCAGATGATCCCCCTCAAGTGTGCCAGGCCCTTACAGTGGTGAAGGCGGAGGAGGGCATTACAGGCAGATTGAAAGACAGCATGAAAGGCGTACGTTATTGTGACTTGCCACTCTCTGACTCTATAGGAGGCTACATCCAAGAGAATGAGTTGCATGAAATTGGGATTACCGAACAAGAACTTTTAACACTCGATTCCGAGGGTAGATGTTCTATGGTTGAGCTCGCAAACAATACAGTTGTGTTTTCTTTGTACTGTCCAGCAAATTCCATGGGAACGGCAGAAGGACAGGCTTTTCGTTTGAACTTCTTGGAAATGATGTTCCGAAGAAGCGAAAAACTACGACAACTCGGCAAAAACGTGATTGTTATGGGGGATATCAATGTAAGCCCAGATCTCATAGACAGTGCCGAAAGTATCAATGAGCTCATAAAGACAAAGGTTATTTACAACAATTTGCATGAAGGCGGCCATGATTTTGAGAAAAGAAATGAGGAAGTTTGCTTGTCATTTCGATCCTCCACTCCACATCGGTGCGTCTTTCACAGATTTGTTGTGCCCACTTTACATGCGGCACCGAGATGTCCCACCCAGTTCTTGTTTGACACCACGAGAGTTTTGCAACAGCGAAAGCTCGCATTGTACACAGTCTGGAATACGATGACAAGCGCACGTCAGTCCAACTTTGGCTCTAGAATAGACCTTATTCTCATAAGCAATGAGAAGGATCTAGAGCAGGTGAAAAGAGCAGAAATACTTCCGTTCTTGCACGGCTCAGACCATTGTCCGATAATGACAGATCTTTGTGTGGCGCATCAAATGCTAAATGGTTTCACAGCGATGCGAAAGTTATCTTTTGAGGCAATGACTTTCTATAAACTAGTGAAACATCATGACATATCGACATTGTTCACTATGGCGGCCACAAAAAGAGCTTTTGAAACAGACAATACGGATACGGAATCATCGAATACTTCAGATGGACTGCCATCATTCAGAAAATCTAGAAGCCTTCCTGGCGAAAGAATCAAGCACATAGGCAGGAATCGTGGGAAGTCTCAACCATCGCAGCAGCCCATCAAGAATTTTTTTTTCCAAGCAGAGACGAAAATGCCATCCGAGGCATCGAAGAAACGAGATCACTTTGAGGACAATCAAAAACAGTCTGAACTACCAGTGCCCGTGGATGTCATTTCCAAATTTGCAACTCTTGTTTATGACAAGCCACCGCTTTGCCAGCATAACGAAGAATGTGTTTTGAAGACCAGCAAGACACCGTCGAGCAAGGGCAAGAAATTTTGGTGCTGTGCCAGGATTTCGAAAGGCAGTACTGTCCAGCTTGGGGAGCACAGGTGCAACTTTTTTGAATGGTCGAAAAAACCCTCAGATACGAAAAGTGTCTAGTTGTTTCTGGCGCTTACACATAACTTCGTTGAATGAAACGTAGATATGAAGATGCCTTTCTGGGGCATGGAAATGAAATCTAAAAATACATAAAGCCCCGACAAACCACCTCTTTCCTGCAGACCTACAATGCAACCAAAAAAATAGAAAAAAAAGAATCCCCAATGAACTTTCAGGTCTCTCATGAGATCGAATTGTTTCCGCGATAAACAGAATTCTCACGATTTACGGAATTCACTCAACACGGGATAAATGGCCTCGAAGGCTGCGTAGATTTCCTCCCTTTGTTTCGCACCCGTCAAGACGATCTTGCCCGATACGAAGATCAACAAAACGATCTTCGGCTTGACCATTCTATAAATCAAACCTGGGAACAATTCCGGCTCGTAAGAAGAGAAAGTTCCGTGCGAAAATGCGAGACCCTCCAATCTGATTGGAAACTTCACGTCACATGAGCCGACTATGTTCTGGATTTTGAAGTCAGTGAATTTGGCATTGAATCCCAACTTCTGAATGATGCGAGCATATTTCCGAGAGGCTAATTTTGAGTCATCTTCAGATTTGGCACCAGTGACAACCATCTTTCCCGAGGCAAATATAAGAGCTGTAGTTTTGGGCTCTCGTATACGCATGATGACCGCAGCAAATCTCTTTGGGTTGTACTCGGCATTACGAGCGTGCAAGGCTATTGTTTTCAAGTCCAAACGACAGCCCAAATTCACAGTTGCAACTATATTCTGAAGTGTTGGAACAATACCAGACATTGCACTATCCTCATCATTATCATTCGGTTCCTTAACACCAATATCGCCTTCCTCACTTTTCTTGACATGTGCCGCCGTTTGATCAATACCTTGGGGGAACGACAATGAGCCCGGGGCTGTGAAGGTGGATGCTGTCGCGGCCGTTGTTGGAAGCTTCAAGGAATCCATTTGTTGCTTTGAAAATTTCTAATCAAGTATTTGTAGATTAACGAAATTAATGCCAGAGAAAACAAACTAATGCCTCTCTGTGTGCTTGGGTTAAGTCACAGAATTTCTTCGGAAAATCAGAAAGATCAAAGATTGACTGAAACTTCTTCAAATATATGTCAGTAAGAATCACAGTAAATGAGATGGCACTGTATGTAAGACGTCAGCTGACACAAAATGCGAAATTTAACACTGCGGGACAAAGTGGGCGCATCGCTCCTTTTATAAACGCGGTGAAATATCCGGGTAATTGCCACGCTAGTATCTATATGTAGGACATGTTTCTCAGTATGTATTGTCCCTCTTTAACCGTGATGTCAAATTTGTTGAGCAAAAAGTTCAGGACGATATTTGAACGACTTTGAAAGCTTATTCAGAAATTACCGTTTGAGGTATGAGATGAAGGCTCGGCATAGCACATGAATGACGCATTGATACTGCATATTTTTGAACATGACAGCAATATTTTTCTTTTTGCATGTTTAGCGTTCCCTCAAGAGCTTGTTTCTCTTCTCTTTTTTCCTTAATCTTTCGACCTTCTTTGCGTGCATCTTTTGAGCAATCTTTTCATATCTTTCCTTCTCTTCGATGGCTTCTATTCTCTGCTTTCTTTCGTCAATCTTTTTCTTTCTTTCATCAGCCTTTTCTTGCTTTAAACTGTTGATACGCTGTTTGAACTGCTCATCTTTAAGTCTCTTCTCCTCTCTTAGTTTCCATGTGTTTAACTTTCTCACACCGGCAGATCTCAAACGAAACGCATCTTTTTTCATCTTCCAATCTTTTCCATTGACACGAGGGCCTTCTCCTTCATCCTTTGTGACCAATGGATCGATAAATCTCTTTGGAATGTCCTGGTACTGCTTTTCGGAAGTTGCGCTCATCTTGGTCGGGAGTAGATATCTTGGTGATGAGATGGACTTAAAGAGATAATTGAGAGGTCGTGTATGACCCATCTGAAGCGCGCATCCAAGTCAGGTCCATCTTGCCCGTGCCATGCAGGAAGAGCAAAAAGCTTCGTGATAAGTGTGGTCGCAAATTCAACGTCTGTATTGAAAGCTATTTCCAGGTCATTAATCATCAGAAAGTATTGGCTACGAATACCAAACTCCAGTTGCGGATTGGCACTGATACATGTAATTATTCGTCATTTACCTCCGCGCGCTTGTCGATAAGAAGAGTGGCGCGACGGGTCCACTTGCGCGTTCTGGTAGATCTAGAAAAGCCATCATCAAACTTGAGATCACCCCAAGTTTTGTCATAATATACCCACCCGCTTTTGTGTTTGTTGTGATCAAACTCGTGATCTAGTGACCATTTGCTTTCCAACCACAGCCATTGATGAGTGTATACACTATTCTCGTAAACCGGAAAGAGAAATGGCTCTTTGGAGTGCGGGTTTGGGGCCGAAAGCATCAGTTCTTCATAGCAGAAACTTGCCCTTTCGTTTGGCAACAAATATTTCGACCAACCAAGACCTAGCCAGCGCCTTTCATTCTCCAAAATGTTGTACCTGATTGTCTGTTCCAATTGCGTGGGAGATACCACGACCTTTTTGAGAATTGTAAAGTTGCTCATTGCTTGCACACTGTCCAACAAAGGACCAGATATGTTTTCCTTATCAGTAACACTGGGGCTATGTGTTCTGGACATTGGCTCACGGGCTCGAGATGTAGGCGAAAGGCATTTACCACGTGTCAACCGAACGTTGAGACCAGTCAAAAGGTATAAAGCTCTTCGCAAGTATGCAGATCTCCAAAGCAACCTCCGAATTGCGAACATGAATGGAGAATGGTAAGTAAGAACAATAACTCCCACAGCCCACAATTCAGTTTGAGGCAGAAAAATGTACCTCACCATGAGAGCATGAACTGGGGTAAATAGAATGGCCGCAACGACCAATTTCAAATAGTTACAAACAGACATATGGAGATGTTTTATCGGGCGGAGGATTAGAGAAGAGCGTACTGTGATGTTGTGCAATATCAGTAAAACCTCTCCGATCGTGGGCTTTTCGTCAAATTTGGCGTCATGTAAAACAGAGCTGATGTTCCAGACCACGCTGGAGAACACCAATGCCATGAGGAGGGGTATGAGCCAAAATTTCAAATACTGCCAGTATAATACCAAAATCGAATACGAAGCAACAATGAGAAAGTTTGAAAAGGGATCTTCATTAGTCCAAGTAGCTATCTCGAGTGCATTGTCTATGAGGAGAAGATATGGAAAAATGCTTGATAGTGAGGTTGCTAAGAGCGGGTTATCCACTAGTAGTTGCGCTTGCGGCAACGTTGACAATAGCCTGGGCTCTGTGGGCTCGAATAAAGCAAACAAAACATCGTCTGACATCACTTGAGAAATCTCTTTCTAGCTTTCAAGATTCTGATTTTGGGGGGAATAGTTCATAGAAGTAAAATTTCGCGGAGCCCAAATATGCGGAGTACAGCGCGGAGGAGCGCATGCAAGAATCGAGCGCCAATGACGTCACATACAATAGTAATAAAAAAATCGGAGGACACGATGATAGTTCAGAAAACAAATTAGATTTTCTGTATTTCGAAGCTTGGTTTGATATGTACTGGTGTACACGACAACCTTGTGCAATAATTCTATAATAAATAATGATGATTCTATACACATGTTTAGGTTTGTTTGGTTCAGGTTCACATGAAGGTCGTCGTATTTCGAGTCATCAACAATCTAGCTGTCCTGTTTGTGGGCTTCAACGTGAGACTCATTTTGAGAGTTTTGAGCCTGCTGCAACGCTGTCTGCTTATTGCTCTCCTGTTCCTCCAAATATCTCTTCCATTCTGGGACGGGCTGCGGGAGGGTTTCTTCAAGCTTTTTCTCATGCATACTCAATAGGAGCGTTCCTAACAACAAGACCACGGTGATAGCCTGGGCGTAAACTCTGGCCTGTACCGCTTTCTGGGCGGTGGTCATATACTTGTCCTTGTTCACAATCTCCCAAGAACCCCACAATGAGGCAGCCCATGCGCCAACAATGATCTTGTACTTATTATCATTGACCTTGGTAAAGATCTTGTCACCCGTAGATAAGTTGTTCCAACGCTCAAGACGCTCCTGCTCAACCTTGTTAAGATAGTCAGATCTGTAAATTTGTTCATCGAACTTCACTGACCCCTCATCTGCGTAAAATGCGGCCATGGATACTGTTGGCATTGCCCACATGGCAGCTTTGATCGAGGTGCTAAAATTTCGATATGGAATAGGGTATCTTCTTTTTACACCTGCCACAAATAGACCCGCCAAGCCTGCTCCAATAATAGTGCCTTTGACACCTTCCACAAGCACGGCTTGCCAGTGCGAATCCTTTTCATCGTCATTGAGAATCTTCATTTTGTCGAGTGTGTGTGGTTGTTTATTGATGCTCGAAATAAAGCAATGTGTCAAACGATGTGTGTATGCTCTAAGGGATCTGGTCTTTATATATTTAAATTTTATGCCGCATCGCAAGGTTGCACTGAGTCTGGCCGGTTCTATCCGATACGACCCCAAAGCCTCGCATTACGGCAAAGGCCGACCCGGGTGCTCACGGTCACACAAAAAGTTCATTGCTTTCCGAGACGCACAAACGTTCTATCTGCAAGCCCACACACGCACATCGGTCACTCACGATTTTCGGTCTGAGGGATTTCCGTTCTGAGAGATTTCCGTTCCCGACTCTCCGCGACAAGAAAATGACTGTCTTATTTATGGTGCTTAGATCTGCTCTTGCCCCCAATCAACATAAACGAGGAGGTATCCGTAGTAGCATGTGGGATTTTACCTCTTAGGGGGAAAATAGACTTATTTCGGTGTCCAACAAACCGATCTCTCCGGCTGTCTTGCGCTTTGTAATTTGGTTGCCTCCGCCGGTGTTACGAGCTTTTCGTACATCATCGTATTCAGCGCTGTACGAACTTACGAAAACAGCGGGGTTTGCAATCGTACAGATGAAAACGAAGACACATCATATCATTTTTCGTCTGTACTTGAGTACGATTTCGTCCGATTAGTGGGTTTTTTCGGCGATGTTGTCTCTTCGATTGGTGTAGAAGTGTTTCCATTCCCGTTTTGAGATTGAGCATGCTTATCACCCCATATTGACCAAAACTCTTCAGTTTTATTACCCCAGCGAGCAGGTATTCATTCAAAGCTGCCCTACATCGACAATGTTTTGAAGAAACTACATAGTTTGAATTCGGTTGACCTCGAAGTATTGAAATCGAAACCTAGCTCAAGAAATACGGGAGGTCTACAACTAGCTCAATAGCCACAAGAGGGTTATCGAGTTCTGCACGCATTCCGTTCTTAATAATATGGCAGTTTTTATTTAGTAAGAGTAGCTATGTCCGCGCCCGCCACGTCGTTATTCTTCCCCATAGATGATGCTGTTACAAAAAAAAAGAAATTGAATGCTCCTGGAAACGGTGAGGGTGGCGTTTATCAAACAGAGAGAAACATCGTGGGGCTCAAAAGAAACTCCTTCAAGCTCTGACGGCGAGAAAAGGCTGGACTAACTGGTAGACGAAATGGGTGAGCTGGATGAAGAGAGGGATGAAGAAATGGAAGACTCATGTGATGGCAGCGAAGGGCTGCCGTGGGCCTTATAGTAATTTACGTTGATGAGCTTTCGCGAGACTGGTTATCTGATGCAACTTGTTAAACTGTCAAAAAAGATGATAAGATAAATCTTCAATAACTAGCTTCTATTTCTGGCGTTCGTCGAGATGATGCTGATTCATCCGCAAAACATTAATAAAAGCACGACCGTCGTTATCCATTGTATTCCATCGTAATTGCATAAATTTCGTATAGGATCATATAATTGTATCTGAAAACGATCGCTCACTCATCGGAAATACGACATGTAAGTCGTCTTCGGACGGTTTTTTTTTTTTTTCCTTAGTCATGTATTGGTACTATATATAAGGGACACAATCGCGAGACATATGTGCCTGAGAGGAGCGTGGCTCCCAAACCCCAGGCATCGGTGAGGGGTTATGTGAAGGTCGAACTACATGCCGCAGAGGGGCCTATTATTCGATTCTGACGGGTTTGTTTGGCTAGTGTGGTGGTGTGGTTGGTAGTTTGGCTTGCTTAGTTGTGGCTTAGAAATGTTTTCCATAATTGACTTTGTAGTGATTCATATTCCTTGATATCGTGTCGGGATTGAGATCCGGTAAAGTTGCGGTTGCCGCGAGGCCATCTGCGCCACGGGTTTCAATCGCCATTCGTCGTCGCGTTCTGATGAACTGGCCAAGGTAATACGATTGTTGGTTTTTGGATATCTGG